>PVKE010006950.1:0-52425 GCA_004027555.1 Craseonycteris thonglongyai | reverse complement strand
TTGTTCAGTAAATCCTCAAATGAAAATGAATCCTTAACTAAGGCCAGTTATAAAGTTGCCTACGTCCTGGCTAAAAGTGGCAAACCGTTTACAGATGGTGAAGTAGTGAAGGAATGTTTGTTGGAGGTGGCTGAGGAACTTTGCCCAGAAAAGTCGAAACAATTTAAAAATGTAGCTTTGGGTGCAAATACCATTGCCCGCCATGTTGCAGACATGGGTGAAAACATTGTGACTCAAATAGCGAAAAATGCAAGCAAGTTTCACCATTTTTCAATTGCAATGGATGAATCGCTGGACAGCTGTTCCACCTCTCAACTGCTTGTGTTCATTAGAGGTGTGGATGAAGACATGAACATAACACAAGAGCTGGCTTCCCTACGTAGCATGTATGGCACTGTTACCAGAGAGGATATATTCAATGAATTGAAAAAAACATTTGCTGATTATAACTTGGACTGGACTAACCTCAGTTGCCTGACTGTTGATGGAGGAAAGAACATGAGTGGCATAAAGAAAGGCTTGGTTGGACAAGTGAAGCAGATGTGTAATGAGAAAAACATTCCACAACCCAATGTTCCTGCACTGTATTATTCATTAAGCTTTGTGTGCTAAATATGTGGACATTAGCAGTGTACTGAATCCTGTGGTGAAGATGGTGAATTTAATAAGGTCACATGGGCTCAACCATAGACAGTTCAGAGACATGTTGAAAGATACAGACACAGAATCGCAAGATTTACCATATTACACAGCAGTAAGGTGGCTAAGTTGTGAGAAAGTTCTGAGCAGAGTATTTGAATTAAGAAAGGAAATAGGTGACTTCCTGGAAAGTAAAGGCAAGCCACAGCCATTACTGTCTGATGAAGAGTGGGTATGGAAATTGGCCTTTGCTGCAGACATAATTAGTCATTTAAATATTCTGAACCTAAAACTACAAGGAGAGAAAAATCTAGTTTCTGATCTATACACCCACCTAAAGGCCTTCAGATCTAAACTTGTCTTGTTTTTGGAACAAGTACAGGCCAACAACTTGACGCACTTTCAGCAGTGCAAGGTCTTAATGGCTCTTCAGCCATTAAGTCCCCCTCAGCTGAGTTCCCCTCGTCATTTGCATGCGAGATCATCAAAGACCTCCAGCTGCAGTTTCAGGAGCGGTTTTCTGACTTGGATTCAAAGGCAGAAGAAGTGAGACTGTTTCAAAACCCATTTGACACAGATGTGGCCAGTTGCCCAGATGAACTGCAGCTGGAGGTCATTGAATTGCAAGCAAATTACCTCCTTAGGGACAAGTTCAAAGAAGGACTGGTGGGTTTTTACCAGTTTTTGCCCAAGGAAGACTTTCCTAATGTCAAAACTTTTGCATCAAGGTACCTTTCAATCTTTGGAACAACATACTTGTGTGAACAAACATTTTCAAGAATGAAATACTTGAAGAACAATTTGAGAACAAACTTGTCTGATGATAATCTCAGGTCACTGTTGATGTTAGAGACATCAAATCTAAAGCCAGAAATGTTTGCTATTTTGGCATCCAGGAAACAATTTCACCATTCCCACTAATACAGGTGTTCATGTGTAGTGTATCAATGTGTTATTAAATAATAACTGAATAAAATAATAAATAAATAAAAACAACATCTATGTTTTGATTCTTTTTTATTTGGACCTCGAGTGTGTAGTCGGCCCCCAAACTGCTGTTTGATAGTTAATGCGGCCCTCGGGCTGAAAAGTTTGGAGACCCCTGGCTTAGAACATTACTCATCATGTGGAAAACTGCCCCATCAGTGTTAGACTATGCACTAGTGGTAGTGTGATAAGAGTCATGATGCCAAACATTGGCCTTTGCATACAAACAGTGCCAGGGTGACGTTGCCTGACCCTTGTTGAGTCTTGGGAGCAAGTGTACACTGTCATATAGGTGAAAATGTCTGGTCTTGCTTATCACCATTGAATGTTTAACTTGTACAATTGATAGCTCTTCTTTTGCCTCTTATGCTCACCATAAATCTGGTTGTAAGTTGACTTTTCACATGTCCTGCCTGACAGGAGAGAGCATGTTATCCTGAGGATCTGAAGTTCCCATGCCGTCGGCATTCTGTTTCTAGTAAATTAATGAACTGCCATTGTTGGCTATAATTTGGATTTCTGTGTGGTATGAGAATGTGCTTACCCCAGGATATGAGTGTAG
The DNA here is from genome assembly GCA_004027555.1 of Craseonycteris thonglongyai. Taxonomy (NCBI): domain Eukaryota; kingdom Metazoa; phylum Chordata; class Mammalia; order Chiroptera; family Craseonycteridae; genus Craseonycteris; species Craseonycteris thonglongyai. The sequence continues at coordinate 50,237 of PVKE010006950.1, read as the reverse complement.
GGTGCACTCTGTATAGCTCATTACAAGTGAATAAACTGTATGTGATGTTATTAACAGTAGTGAAGGTCATGAGCTTGGTTGGAGTGGAGCGGCAGTTGGTTTGTGGACACAATTAAGTTTCACAACGAGGTATGAGACTGTGCTGTGTCCCAGAGCTCCACCTTGCCTTGTCCTGGGAGGCAGGCTCTGCACAACACTGGCCCTAGATTCCCAGAGCCCACAGTATATCAGAAATGTCTTTTGGGAAGTAGTTGGAGAAAATATATCAAAACCATAAAATCTTTTCTGTCTTGACCCATAATTCTCCCTAGTAAGAATTTCTCCTAACATGAGAAACACTATATGCTTGAAGATACACATCTCAACATAATTTATAATCACCCAAAAGTACAAGCAACCCATATATCCAGCAATGAAGTTACCGTATTTTCTGGCGTATGAGATGACCGGGCGTATAAGACGACCCCCTAATTTTACAGTTAAAACATAGGTTTAGGCCTATATTCGCTGTATAAGACTACCCCCCACTTCCGAGGCTGTAGTCTTATACAGCGAATATAGGCCTAAACCTATGTTTTAACTGTAAAATTAGGGGGTCATCTTATACACCGGAAAATACGGTATATAGATTATTATATAAATTTAATTCAACACAGCTACTAAAAGGGATAAAGATTATAACAATGTAGGAACATGCTGGTAATTTAGAGCAAATACAATTCGTATGCATAGTACTTAAAGGTATATATTTTAACTAAGATTATAACAATTAGAATTTGTGTTTTTTTAATTAGGAAAATGGTAAAATTTTAGAAAGGAATATTGAAAAATGGTTATTGTATAGGGTGGCAGTATAAGGGTCATTTTAAATCTAGTGTCCTTGTCAGCTCCTTAATGATGCTGGTTTTGAATCTGTCCTCTTGTGTCTATCCCTCAGTCATCACCAGTAGACGCTTCAGTGGCGTAACTCAGATACACAGCCAGGAGGAGCCCCAGGGCAGAGGAAGCCTGTGGCAGCCAGCTGGCCTCTGGTTGCACTCTGGGCAAGGAGTTTGCCTTAGCTCTGTCAGTCGGCTATCCTAGACTTTGGGGAACAGTACTGTAGGCCTCCAAACTGTGGGTTTCATCCTCCATTCTGGGCATATCTTTGCATTCTTGTTGATGAGCAAAAACCAAAAACCAGTGACTATCAATGAGGTGTTTGCTATATACAGTCCAAGAATGAGCTCAACCATGTTTTATCTGCTTTGAGCCATTCCCTTCTCTAGTTTTGAAAATGTGTGGCAGACATTGCCAAAATAAATAATAACATGGTTCCATTTTTCCTCAAGATAACAGGTCCATGCAGGTCAAAACCTTGTGCTTTGTAAAATTCAGCTATTCTAAAACAAATGGGTGGGGAAAGAAAGTGAACATGTGAACAATTTGACAGGACAGGTTGCCTGCTTGCCAGTCCTTTGGGAAATGTTGGCCCTTTTTCATAATTGGCTTCAAAATGGGGACAGTACTCTGATGAATGTGGGGGTACAAGTGATGAAGATTTATTTCTGTATGGGATTATTATGCTTGGCACCTGGGCCTTTAAGACCCAATCTTGTGCCCTTCATTTGGGCACCATTCTCCTTTTCTTCCTAAAGAACTGCACACTTTAATTAGTAACTTGGGTCAAGAGTGACTGGGATTTTCTTTTTTGTTGTTTGTAGGGTTCTCAGAAGCAAGCTATCACCACCCCAGAAACCCCTCTAACAAAAAGGAAGGTGTCTACTCGCAGCCCCCATCAGCTCCTCTCACCATCGAGTTTCTCTCCAAGGTATGATCAGAATTAATTCAGCTGCCAAAAGGCAGGCCTGCCCTCCCCTTTATCTGGTTATCTGGTGGAGGCTAACTCTACAGGGTGACTTATTAAACGTGTGTGGACGGATGGCTACGTCTGCCGTGAGCTGGCTGCACAGTCGTTGCTCTCTGCCCTCTCTGCTGTCTCCTCCTGTGTGGAAAATTACTGTTTCTTACAGTAATTAAGGAAACTCACTTTCCACCTACTTTTCTCGGGCTCGTTTCCTAGATCAGGAACTGATATCTTATACTGAAAACAGCCTGTCTATTCAGAAGTCTGAGAGTCCCACAAATCCTGCCAGAGGAGGCAAATCGGTTTCCACCTGCTTCTGTTCATGTGTTGTTGGGTTTCTTTGTTTTTTAATCTCTTTTTTTTTTAAAGAATAGCACAGATCTTTGTTCATAATGTTGCATAACCTGTTTATTGTTTCACCTCAGGTTACAACTAGATTCTGAATTTTCTTATCACTATGAGTCTACACTGACTTAATTGGTATTTTATCCCTGCTTCCACTTCTGCACATCAATCCACAAAAATCATGTGATTTTCTTTTTTTAACTCCATAATTGACATGTCTCATATTAGAGCATTCCGTAGGTGAGGGCTGTGCTGAGTGGAAGAAAGGTGCTGCCACGTCAGGGTGATGCTGAGGAACAGTACTGTAAGCCACTTAGGGACATTCTTTTTTTTTTAAGATTTATTCTGGGGAAGCCGGGATAGCTCAGTGGGTTAAGCGCTCACTTTGTAGTGCCAGGGACCGAGGATTGAATCCCGGCCTCAGCCTGTGCGGACCCATGTGCTGAACTGGGGAGTGCCTCCAGTTCAGTTCTCTCTCGGTCTCTGTATCTCTCTCTCTCTCTCTCTCTCTCTCTCTCTCTCTCTTTCTCTCTCTCTCTCTCTCTCTCTCTGTCAAAAAAAACAAACAACAACAACAAAAAAAAGAAATATAATATTAAGATTTATTTTATTTGAGAGAAGGTCAGAGAGAGGCAGAGAGAGCCCAGAGCAGTCTCCATAGTTGTACATCATTAGTATTTTGACATAGTTTCATTCCACACAGATGGATGTGGGGCCACACAGGGCAGAACTAAACTGGGGACCTTCCTCATGGGAGGCAAGAACCTTATCTACTATCCAGGGGCTTACCAGTTGTGCACCGCAGTTCAACATGTGGGTTTGCATGGGCCAGGGCTGGGATTCGATCCCTGGACTTTGTGGTTACAAGGCAAGCACTCAGCCTGTTGAGCTATCCTGGAATCCCCTGGATCACTTCTAGACTAAGCAAAGCTTTAAGATTCTTCAGCTCAGACACTTTATGTTTTTGGGTTTTTTTTAAGATTTATTTTTATTGTTTTTGACAGAGAAAGAGAGAGAGATACAGAGACAGAGAGAAGGGGGAGGGCCCAGAACAGTCTCCACAGTTGCACATCATTGGTTTTTCCACATAGTTTCTCATTCCACAGGTGGGCATGGGGCTGCACAGAGCAGAAACTGGGCTGGGGTCTCACCCCGGTGAGAACTGAACTGGGGGTACTCCGCAATTCAGCATATGGGTCCACATGGGCTGGGGCCAGGATTTGATCCTCAGTCCCCGGCGCTGCAAAGTGAGCACTTAACCCACTGAGCCATCCTGGATTCCCCTCAGTCACTTGAAAAGGAGGTGAGAGCAGTCATTCAAGAAGAGCGGTCATTGGGTTCTGAAGGACAATTTGACTTTAGTATGGCCCACCACTGTGTTGAGGAGTTCTCAAATTGTTTTTGGAAGCAAACTTTCTAGACGTAGAGGAGTGTCTTTGAACCTGGTGTACACAGGTGGTTCTCACAAGTGTGCCAGCACAACTATAGCAGTTACAACCTCTAAACAAGCAATCCTTTGAAACCCATAGATCTCTTTACAGCTGACCTTGTGTGAGCATTTCCCTGTGTTACAGGGCTGACTAATTTATAATGGACAGCCCATGGAGCTTCCCAGGGAGGGGCTCTGAGAAGTCAGTGATTTCCCAGTCATTTTTAAATGCATGCTAATAAAGCTGACATCAGAAACTGGTTTTGTAGTTTATGAAAGTAACTTCTAAATTATTCAGGTAGAGGCAGCACTGGAGATAGAGGTAGTTAATTGCACTCATTTTCTGTAGCCTCTCTGGAAAGAAGGAATGATAGCCCCACTTGCAGTGGTGCCCACCTAAGACTGGCTCCTGTAGCAGTTTGGTGCATAAAATGAAGCTTGTTTTAAACAGACCTCTCTGGAAGCTAAGTTCACAACCAAAGGATTAAAAGACCTCACTGTCTCACTCTCAGCTAAGCAGATAGCCACATCCGAATGTTCTTAGAAGTGTAATTTACCAGTCAGGGTGGGGAAATATGAGAATGTGTCAGTTGAGCCTTGGAGAATGGGAATGTTTGTTCACCAGTTGACCGGATTCATTACATCTCCACCTCCGTGGACACTGGGGAAATTTGATTTATTTCACTTAACTTCATCTTGTTGTTGTTTCTACCTTGAACTATATCATGATATGCACACAACTTTGGGCTTACTCACAGTTCCAGACTCTGATAATGTTCTAATAAGTGCTAAATATTCACAAGAAAGAAAAGAAAATGGTACTTGAAGCTTGCTTTTTAGTCAAGTCCGAGTTTGGGTTTTGTTTTGCTTTGCTTAGTTTTAAGCCCAGAGAATGACCTTTTAAAATATGTCTCTGTCTCTAAACTTCTCTAAACACGTTTGGTATTGCTTAGTTGGTATTCCTCAGCCCCTCATTCTTGAAATTCCTTAAAAGTCCTGGTATGTCCAATCCCATTAAGATGATTAGATTTATAAAATGTGAGGCCAGCTTGACATTTCTCCAATTCCCGTTTCCAAAAGGCAACCTCAGTTATTCCCTTCTCCCTTATATCTGAACACTGTAATGTTCATCTGTTTTGCTTCCAATTAGTGCTACTCCCTCTCAGAAATACAACTTGAGAAATAACCGAGGAGAAGTGGTTACCTCTTTTGGCTCAGCCCAGGGAGTGTCTTGGTCCGGGAGAGGAGGAGCCGGCATCATCAGCCTGAAGGTCTTGGGGTGTCCAGAGCCGCTAACCGGGAGCTACAAGTCAATGTTTCAGAAACTCCCAGATATTCGAGAAGGTGATTGTTTCACCCTTTGAGATTCTGGAGGATATAAAACCACCTGGAGGGTTGTAGAGTAAGTAGCAGGAGCAGGCTGTGGAACAGGTTTCAAGGTTGCCTTGGAACATGTAAGTTGTTACGTAGTTGTCCTCTGGGTATTCCTATTAGTGGAGGGACATAAGACAATACCCTTAGTAATTCTCCCAAGTCATTTCCCTAAAAGCACATAACCATTTCCCAGTGACAACCATCTAAACTGTGTAAAGGAAGCCAATTCAAATATTAAAGGAAGCAGAAACATTTATGATTCTTCCTTGTGAAGAGTGGAAGACTGTCCAGGTTGGCCTTGACATCCCCTAACCTTCACTGACAACCAAAGTAGAAGGAAGGCTGGGGGTAGGAGTCTGTGCTGATTCTCTGGGATTGTGTCACATGATCCCCTGTGTCCAGGGAAGGCCAGATTCAGCAGCTGAGTATCAGGGCATTGGCAAGGGCTTTAGAAAGTAGCAACTGGCCAGATGTCTTAAAATCTATAGTCTTGCTTCTATAAAATGACTGGCTTTAATGTTTAACAATGTGCTGTATTTTCTCTTCTTGGCAAGGAAAATGTCTTAAACACAACACTTTTTTCCCTCTGGGATTTCAGTTCTGACCTATAAGATAGAAGAACTTGGCAGTGAACTCAAGGAACATTACAAGATTGAGGCTTTCACTCCTGTTCTAGTCCCAGCACAAGTAAGAGTTGTTCTAATAGTCTTCCTAATTACTATTGTACTTTTAAATCGGAGGTGAAAGGCATTCTCTCGCTTCCTTTTTTGCTTCTTGGTTACATTCTAGTGAGAACATTTATCCCTGTTGCATTTGATCAAATGGGTCCTTTTGAAGAAATGTTCATAAATGCTATCTGGTTTTGTGACCAGAGATAATTATTTTATTTTCTCTTTATTTATTTTATAAGAATTTATTTGAGGGGGAGGGGCATGGGGGAGAAGGGAGGGAGCATCAAATGTATGCTGATGGAAAGACAACTGACCGGGTGGTGAGCACATAATACAGTACATAGACAGTGTAGAATTGTACACCTGGAACTATGCAATTTTTACCAACCAATGTCACCCCAGTAAATTTAGCAATTAGGAAGGAAGGGAGGGAAGGGAAGAGGGAGGAAGAAAGAATGAATTTATTTGAGCCAAATAGAGGATACTCCTGGAACCAAGATCTCAACAGACTGAGTAAAAGGCTTTGGAGATTGACAGCTTGCAGTTTCTTTTATGCATTTGAGATTAAGGAGGGAATGCAAGGAAGATGACACGAAGGTGGGAGAAAGCAGAGTGGGGATTGGATGACAGGAAAGTTAACAAGATTACCGGGTATGTGCTCCCTTGGTGATTACAGGGGTCTGAAAAAGAGGATCACTCTGGCATTACAAAGGTGTGTTAACCTAGATTCTCAAGAGCAATGGATGGCTCTCTTAAGGCCGAGAGAAACTTTTTACTAAAGAAGTTAACTACCCTCCCTGATCTCCCTGCCCAGTTAGGAATTTATGATCAGATTACCCTGTGAGGTTACCCTTGGTTAGATTTATTACAGTGGTCCTTTTTTATCCCCCAATACAAAGGTAATATATTGAACACTCATATTTGCACAGGTCAAAATAAATGCTATTAACACTGCTTTATTTGCTTCTTTTTCCTTAAGAAATAAAATATTGCAGAAAAAGTAAACTGTCTTAACCCCAGCCTTTAGTTCGATTACCTTCCCCATCCCTAAGAGCAACCATTCAGTTTACGATATATACTTCCATCTCTCTTTTTTTTTTTAAGATTTATTTTTTTATTGTTTGAGAGAAGGTGAGAAAGAGAAGGGGGAGGGCCCAGAGCAGAACCCGCAGCTGCCCATCATTAGCCATGACATAGCTTCACTCCACACAGGTGTATGTGGGGCAGGAAGTGGGAGGCAAGAACCTTCCCTGCCATCCCGGCGGCCACCAGCTGCTCTGCAGTTCAGCATGTGGGCCTTCACGCCGCAGGGCCAGGGCTCCATCCCGGCACCTCGAGGCTGCAAGGCAAACGCACAACCTGTTGAGATACCCTGACTTCCCTCCTTCTATCTCTTTTTATAAATCTTTTTTTTTTTTTTTGTCAGAGAGAGAGAGAGAGAGATACAGAGACAGAGAGAGAACTGAACTGGGGGAACTCCCCAGTTCAGCACATGGGTCCTCATGGGCCGGGGCCGGGATTCGATCCTCGGTCCCCAGCGTTGCAAAGTGAGCGCTTAACCCACTGAGCCATCCCCGGCTTCCCCATAATTTTTTTGTTTTTGTTTTTTTGTTTTCATCTCTTTTTAAAGATAGTGTTTTACACATGGATATGAATTCATAAACAATACAAAGGACTATTTTATATGTATTTTAAATTACATAAATGGTACCATATTATATTTGTCTGTTCAGGCTACCACAGATTGGGTGGCTTAAACCACAAATTCATTTTCTCACATTTCTAGAAGCCAGAAGTCTCATATCAAGATGCCACCTAATTCAATTTTTTTTAAATTTTTTATTTATTTTTCAGATACAGTTGACATTCAGTATTATTTTATATTCGTTTCAGGTATATATATAGTGGTTAGACATTTATGCAGTGATTTCCCCAATTAGTCTAGTCCTTAGACTAGCTATTTCGTATTATAGCTACCAACTTGTACTTTTTAATTACTTTACTTTTCTCACCCAGTCACCCACCCACTGCCCCTCTGGCAACCATCAGTTTGTTTTCTGTATCTTCATTTATTTTGTTCTTTAGATTCCACATATAAGAGATCATATGATATTTGTCTTTCTCAGTCTGACTTATCTCACTTAACATAATACCCTGTAGGATCATTGCAGATGATAAGATGTCATTCTTTTGTGTGGCCAGGGCAGTCATTTTCTTTGCACTTGGGTTCTGGTACCTGCACATAAGCAAAGATTGAAAGCCTTAGGCATTCAAGTATCAGGATATGAGTGTGACAGCAAAGGAGTTCCAGAAACAGTGACTCACCATCTCTTCTCCCAGCTTAGTCTCTATTGTTAGGGACCCACTACTGTCAATAGTGTCTTACATTGTGGTTTAATCCAGCGTATGTATCAGTGCTTTCTGTCTAGAACATTTTTTTCAGTCTAAGAAGAGATGTGTTCTAAAAGAGTCTTTAAGGTATCTCTGTCATATATTTGCATTCAGAGAATGACCGGTCGGAGAAGAGATGCAAAACCCCGGCATATAAGGAAGTTTGGGAGGAACAGGGAGGAAGGAGTTGGGGGGAGGGACAGAGATGTATAATCTTGTGGGAAAAGATTAGACTTCCTCAGTTTGCCTCCAGGAATGGAAACAGGAAAGAGGAAGCTACAGGAAGAGAAATTTCAGCTCGATTTAACCAAGAACTTCCTGTTAAGAGGCAGTGTGAAATGTGGTTAAGGATAAGGCTATAGAGCCAAACTTTTGGGCTTCAAACCTTGGATTTACCCACTGTTTGACCTTGACAAAAATGTCTAATGCCTCTGTTACTCGTTTTTCTCATCTGTAAAATGGGTATGCAGTAGTATCCACCTCAATTGTTGTGAGGATTAAATAAGCTAATATATGTAAGCCTTTAGGAAGTACCTGAGGGGAAGCCAGGATGGCTCAGTGGGTTGGGCACTCCCCGGCCCGCCTGTGCGGACCCATATGCTGAGCTGGGGCGTGCCCCCGGTTCAGTTCTCACTGGGGAGGGACCCCAGCCTGGCTCCTGCCCTGTGCAGCCCTGCGCCCACCTATGGAATGAAATTATGTGAAAAAGCCATCCATGTGCAACTATGGAGACTATTCTGGGCCTTCCCCCTTCTCTCCTCTCTGTCTCTGTATCTCTCTCTCTCTCTCTCTCTCTCTCTCCCTGTCTGTCAAAAACAATAAACATAAATCTATTAAAAAGAAAAAAAAAGAAAGTACCTGATATTTCGCATGAACTATTATTAACAGTTAGCTGTCCAGAGATGCAGTGGGCTGTTTTGGGGCAGGGCTGGGGGGAGCGAAGGTCAAGTTTCACTTCACTAGAGATGCCCCAAACTTAAAGCAGCCACTTAGAGGGGCTCAGGCATTGGGTGGGCAGGCTAGAAGCCCTTTAAAGATTTATTTTTATTGTTTTTTGACAGAGAGAGACAGAGAGAAGAGGGAGGGCCCAGAGCAGTCTCCATAGTTGACAGCATTAGTTTTCCATATAGTTTCACTCCACAGGTGAGCGCGGAGCTGCACAGGGCAGGAACTGGGCTGGGAGCACACCCCAGTTCAGCATATGGGTCTGCATTGGCCGGGCCCGGGATTCGATCCTCAGTCCTCAGGGCTTCAAAGCGAGCGCTTAACCCGCTGAGCCATCCCGGCTTTCCCCATATTGTTCTTTTTTTTTTTTAAGATTTATTTATTGTTTTTGACAGAGAAAGAGATACAGTCAGAGACAGAGAGAAGGGGGAGGGCCCAGAACAGTCTCCATAGTTGCACATCATTGGTTTTTCCATATAATTTTATTCCACAGGTGGGCGGGGCTGCACAGGGCAGGAACTGGGCTGGGGTCTCACCCCGGTGAGAACTGAACTGGGGGCACTCCCCAGTTCAGCATATGGGTCCACATGGGCCAGGGCCGGGATTTGATCCTTGGTCCCCGGGGCTGCAAAGTGAGTGCCTAACCCACTGAGCAATCCCGGCTTCCCCCATATTGTTCTTTTTGATGCAACCTTTCTTCGCTAGGAGCCCATCACTCTGCTGGGCCAGATTGGCTGTGACAGCAACGGGAAGCTGAACAACAAGTCCGTGATTCTGGAGGGAGACCGGGAACATTCCTTGGGCACTCAGGTTCCTGTGGATTTATCTGAACTCGAAGAATACTCTCTGTTTCCTGGACAGGTGAGATGGGATGCGGGCTTTTTACTCTGTAGTGCATGTGGTGGGCTGTGGCTCTATGAATGAGCATTTCCTCACAGGGCCAACTGCTCCTCTCTTTTGACCTCTGGTGCCATGTGATGTGGCTGCTGCACAGGCCCAAGAGCGCACACCAGTGTGGGGATTCTGATTTTCCCTGGCATACTCTGACCTTGGCTCTGGAATCTGACTGCCCAGGTCTGAATCCTGGCTCTGCCTCACAGAGTGTGTGATTACAGCCATATTACTTAACATCCAAGCCAGGGTGTCCTCATCTGTAAAATGGGAGTAATAATTCTTACCTCATAGGATTGGAGTAAAAGTTCGGTCATCCATGTAAAGCATAATTATTATTACTAATATAACCCCCTTAGTTTGTTTTCTAGAAAAATACCCCCAAGTCTATAATTACAAAATAAGAGTAGCTGGGCAATTTTTTGAACTATATCAAATTAATTTATTCCTGAGCTCTCATTTTTCTCCCGTTTTGCTTCTTATCTTTCAGGTTGTAATTATGGAAGGAATCAACACTACTGGTAGAAAACTTGTTGCCACTAAACTCTATGAGGTAGCACAGAGGTCCCCCACCCTTCCCTGGCTTGCTGCAGGCACAGGATGTACAATTCTTTGTCCCTTTTAAGAGCCTGTTTACTTGCTTCTTAGTTCTCTAACTCTAGAGTGGGGACGCACCTCTGGGCCCAGGGTTAGCAGACTGTTTCTGTATAAGACCAGATGGTGAATAGTTTAGGCTTTGCAGGCCATATGGTCTCTGTCACAACGTCAACTTTGCCAGCGTAGCCATAGACAACCTGTAAGCCAGTGTGTCTGTGTGTTCGTTAAACTTGATTTACACACATAGGTGTTATAGCCAGATTTGGCCCACAGTTTGTAGCTTACCCCTCTCTGCTCTAGGTAATAATCTTCCACAGATTTTCACATAATGTAAGGAAAAATAACAGGTACCCTATGCTCTCCTCCTTGCCTAGGATACAAATACTTGGTTCCCACTCTTTGCTGGGTATTTCATGAGTTTTGCTGTGGCCTCCCATTTTCTGGATTTCCTTGGCACTCTGAACAATGTAGAAAGATGGCAGGTGCCATCAGCTTTGTGAGCTTTTAGCTCCAAGGAGCAAGACACCTGAAAACATGCCCCTATTTGGTGCCCACCCGTTCCCTCACCAACAGCGATGCCTGGGACAAGACCTCAGCTTAGCTTTCCTCTTGTTTTTAAGGGTGTACCGCTGCCATTTTATCAGCCCACAGAAGAAGATGGAGGTATGTTTTGGTTCAGACATTGTTTTGCCAATGAGGCAGTGGGCAAGGGTCTGGGAGTACATTTCCTCAGGCCCCAAGAAAGCCAGAAGCTGCCAGAACACCATGATGGTGGGGAGGGCTACAGCAGATGGTAGGTTCATAGGCCCCGGGTGGAAGACCAGGGGTCTGGCCCAGTGAGCTTTGTCTGCGTGTTGCCACCTTGGTTTGGAGTACACGAGGCATGTTGTTCAAATCTAATGTTTGAGGGTTGCTTTGAAAAAGGAAAACTAGCAGGCATTTAAAAAAGAATTTCTTTAAATGCAATGTGGTATCCTGGATTGGATCCTGAGCAAGAAAAGGGACATTAATGGAAAAACCAGTGTGACATCCAATTAATATCAGAAATAGTTAACAGTAATATGTCAGGAGTTATTCCTTAGTTTTGACAACTGTACTGTAGTTAGGGAAGATGTCGACATTAGGGGATACTAAGGGAGAGGGCTCCATGCGGGAACTCTGTACTATCTTTGCAACTTTTCTACACTCCTAAAGTTATTCTAAAATAAAAAGGACAATGCACCTAACTTAACAGCCCCCAAGACTAGTTTATGGAGGACAGAGCTGGTTCTCCAGAAAGAAAACAGATGCCATGAGGAAAAGGACAGCACATGACGGGTGACCAAAGCCGAAAAGGCCCTGCACCCTGTCACATAGTAGTGTCCCATTCCAAGCCTTGCACCCCAGCCTGTCTCCCTGGACTCCTCAATATACCACAGTCTCCAGCCACACCAAGCACACTCAAATCACAGTACTCCCCAGGACCCTGCCTTGCCCTTGCTCGGGAAAATTCTAAGAGTAAACAAAGTGAAATAAGTCCAGTCACAAAAAGAGAAACAATATGGTTCCCTCATAGGGTCATCAAACCCATTGAGACAGACAGTAGAATGGTGGGTGGTAGGGGTGGGAGAGTGGGGCTGGAAAGAGGAACAGTTCTGGAGATGGATGGTGGTGGTGATTGCCCAACCATATGAATTTGTTTTATATTGAAATGTTAAAATGGTTAGGATGATAAATCTTACATATATTTTACCACAATAAAAATATTAGGGGGGAACCCCATATGCAAATCTCACTTTGATCTGTTTTGTCCTGACTGCCACTTTTGCTCCCATCACTCATGTGCCCTGCTAGTGTTAGTATAGCGTGCCTTTCGCATGTTCTAGTTATTGGCAGCCATCTGCACTGGCTGATGGAGGATTTTTTGAGGATAGGGATGAGGTCTTACTCTTCTTGGATTTCCGGAAATGCACATATAAGGAGCCTCAGTTCATTGAACCCTGTGGCATTTTCCCCATATTGTCCTTTCTCCCACCATCCCAGTGTCTTCTAATCAATACCTTACAATCCTTTCTGTCTTAGAATTTGAGCAATACATGGTGCTGGTGGCCTGTGGACCATATACCACATCTGACAGCATCACATATGACCCCCTGCTTGACCTGATCACCATCATCAACCGTGACCGGCCAGACGTCTGCATCCTGGTAGGAGCACCCCACCCCCGATCCTGGCAGGAGTGCACACACCCCTACCCCCCAGGACAGTTTCAGGCAGGGAATCAGCCTCAGAAAAGGACCCAGCGCAATTCTGAATTCTTAGGAAAGCATGTCAGACTCTCCTTTTTAAAATATATTGTTTAGTTCTTAGTCTCCATCTTTGGTGAGGTACACATGATCTAAGTGCCTTCAGTTAATCCAAAAGTCCAACATTTTTTGCCACCCTTCTTGTCTTTAACAGTATTCTTGCCACTGTCTCTTGACACCAACTTCTGAGGTTCACTCTTTTTAAAATTCAAAGCACTCCTGTGAGCATGGCAGTAAATTACTATGGCTAGGTCTAGAAAATCAGAGAAAAGCCCCATGTTGTAGGAGGCAGTACAGGTGGTTAGGGCTCCCTGGCGGACCCCCTCCATCCAGGGCTCGTGACCTTCTGCCACTAGTCCTGGCTGAGTGCCCCCACCCATGTGCGAACTGTCCCAGACCCTGCAGGCAGTAGAGGTTACGTGACGGTGCTCACGGACACGCGTGATTCTGATTTGTTCTTTTGGTACCTTTGTTTCTCCCCTCGGGCTGGTTTGCAGTTTGGCCCTTTCCTGGATGCTAAGCATGAACAGGTTGAGGTGAGTGACTGGGGTTGGGGTGTCTGGGGTCACAGAGCTGCACCGTGGAAGTGCGTCCCTCAGCTCGATGGCCCACGTCCTCTGATGTGTTAACACAAGTGGCCCTTCCCCAGATCCTCTGGTAGTTTGCCTTCCACAGAAAAGATTTCAAAACACTCTCTTCTTTTTTGGCATTTCAGCTTATAATCAAGAGGATTCATTCTTCCCTCATCTCCTTTCCTGCCCCCGAGACTCCGCTCCTTGAGAGCAGAGATCTGTCCCCCTGTGCAACACCTCTAGCACTCAGCTTGATAGCTGGTACCTGGGGTCACCTAACAAACATTAAACAAGTGAGTAAATGCCAAATGTGTACCCTCAACCTCCTTTCTCTTTTTGCAGAACTGTCTGCTGACGAGCCCATTTGAAGATGTTTTCAAGCAATGTCTACGAACAATCATTGAAGGGACTCGAAGGTCAGAATTCAAAATGCTGGACAGAACCTTAAGCTGCCTTGGTTTCTCTGGGGCTTCCCATTAAGAAAACAAACTGTTAAGTAGTGGTAGTTCCTATCCTTTTATCCTTCTCAACTAGAGGTCAGCTAGAACTCTTGAACTTCCAAGTGCAGATGCTGAATTAAGAGGCATCTTTGTAAAACACAAAGATAAACATAACTTGAAAAGAGAAGGCTCTATGGCCTGTGCACGTCCCTTGTTCTTGGTTTACTCTCTTCCTTTCCTCACTCCTCCTGTGTAGACTCGTAGACAATGGGGGATCTTCCCAGGATGGTCCTGAGAAGTGTTTGATGATTTACGCAGCACAATCCCAAGAGGCCCTAGACATCTCACTTTGGGAGTGATCACTTTGGGGCAAAACTCAGGCCTTCCCCTGAGTCACTGCTTCCCCTTGTTTTGTGGGGCGTCACCAGTGGCCAAAGCAAGCTGTGGTAGAAACTCAGGGAGGGTGGGGCTCTTGAATCCCTGCCAAAGACCAAAACGAAGGAACTGTGAAAGGTCGTGGTACAGTGATGAAAGAGATGTGCAGTTCTAACTTGAGAGAAAAGGCAACTATAAGTGGAAGGTTATTCAGGAAGCTGACATCCTCATTTCCTATCTGTTTACCTCCAATGCCAGGGTTTAAAAGAAATCAGTATACGTGATGGACCTTCTCTGGGGAATTGCTTGCCTATAGCTGAGCTCATAAAAAGCAAACATTCCTGGGGCTAAGATTTTAAAAACAAGTCTGTAACAAAGGTGGTTTATCAAACAAGATGTATAATCATCCACCCCTTGGCTGTGAGAACTGATCCCAGAGTCGATTAGCTGGAATACTACCTTGTATGGGCAGCATGGCCCATATGGTAGGCCTCTTGGCCTGGGGAAAAACAGTCCCAACTTATCCCAGGGTCAGGGGACTTAAATTGTGCCAGTGACAGACAGCCTGGTGCTGGATCTGCCCCTTCCTCAAATGATGATGACACAGAGCCTTCCTTCCCTCTTGCCTCCCTGAACCAAGTTGGTCAGACCTGGACAGCTCAGGAGATAATCCCCTGAAAATGAGGAGCAGGGCTGGTGTCCCTGTGCTGTCTCCTGGGGGGCAGGCAGGGGCCATGTAGTAGCGTCCCAGCGCTGGCTGGATGCTTTCAGTGTGAGATTGGGTTCTGTTTTGGTTCCTAACCCCATGTGGTATTGACAGTGGCGCAAACAAAGAACAAACCAGGCTTTGTCACCCTGAGGGCAGCACCCAGCACCACCAGGCACTTTCATCTGCAGCCAGTGTGTGCAGGGGGCTGGGGGGCTGCCCCACCTTTCTTCAGACAGTATATAAATGGTTCTCATTTGGGGAATTTCTCTTTAGCCCTGAGAGGTCAGAAATACAGAGCATTAAACTGATCTATCAGTGAGAACCAGAATCAGCGAGGAAGCAGGAGCCAAGCAGAGCCTTGGAGCTCCACTGCTGTCGGAGGACCCTCCCACTGTGATGTATGAGGTTGTGCAATACTCAGCATAGTTGGAATTCTCTCTTGGATCCCTCCCTCCACAGCCAGTCTGTAACCAGGAACAGGAGGGCTGTTTCCTCCTTAACTATTGCTCTTCTGGGACCTACACTGAAATAGACCAATTCCACCTCTTAACAGCAGCAGCTGAACCTCCACCTTTGTGTCCATTACAGACCGAGCCCTTGGGCTCTAGAGCACAGACTGCTGTCCAGGTCACCCCCAGCCTGTGTGCCAGACTCCAGCCCCTAAATTGGTAGACTTGGATAATTATAGTGAACTTTCCAATGTCAAGGGGGCTGTAACTGATATTCAAAGTTCTTTTGGTCTCATTTCTGATTTCTGTTGCAGAAGTCTTGGGTCACACTTGGAGAAGGCATGCAAACAGGTGATGAGTGTGACAGCAATCACCAACACCTTTATCCCATATGAGAGGCAGCCAAGGGCCTGTAGCCACATATTTTAAGCAAGAAAGGGAGCTGGCAATGAGAGTTATCGGTGGATTTTAAGCCCTCCAAGTCGCACTTTACGCCTGTTTGGTTTATAATAGGCCCTTCTGCCAAGCACAGCTGAGGGAACCAAGGAAACGGAACTTTGTTTCTTTATGCTTTTGTGTATCTGGAGAAGATAAACAGTTGGCCCCCAGAGTTAAAGGTTTTTACTTCACTTACATGTTGTAATCCTGGAGATTCTCCTTCTGTCTCCATCAAAGGAAACATCTGTCTGCTATACTTTTACTATTGCTGTTAAGTATTTCTTTTGCAACATAGTCTGCTGAGAAATAACTGAGGGCATCACCTCCCACGCCAGAGGGGAGGGGCTAGCTCTGGGAGGAGCCAATCTTGTTTCCCCATGGCTCTGAAAATGTCTCTGTCCTCACAGTTGAAATTGTGACCCAGTGTTTGGTTAGTCAGGAGATTGTGGTTTGATCTTCTAAATAGGAAGGCTGTCTCTAGACCTGGTTAGCCTGCCAAGTCTGCCCCCAGGAAAGAGCCCTGGTCTCAGAGACTTAACACTTTTTAAGTCACCTCTGTTCACGTAGTGTAAAGAGTCAGAATTCTGGTTTCCCTCTGGCTCTGAGGCTCTGATTCTTTGGTTAAGTCCTGTCTTTCAGATTTCCTAGATCCCAGTTTCTTCTCTTTACCAAGAATAGCCCCCTCTCTCCCCAGTGGAACATCAAACAGCTGGGTAAAGTATGAGTATGTTCTGGGTGACCTGCACTTTGTCTTGGCGGATGTGTGTAAGTGAGAACAAATGATCACTTCTGGCGGCCTCTCTTGTCCTAGGAGAGTTCAGTTCTGAAATTTGTCGCCAGTAGTAGGGTCATGGGGGAAGCCGGGATGGCTCAGAGGGTTAAGCGCTCACCTTGCAGCCCTGGGGACTAAGGATCGAATCCTGGCCCTGGCCCGTGCGGACCCATATGCTGAACTGGGGAGTGCTTCCATTCGGGAGGCCCCCAGCCCTGTGCGGCCCCTGCCCACCTGTGTGAAATGAAACCATGTTGAAAACTAATGACATACAACTATGGAGACTGCTCTGGGCCCTTTCCCTTCTCTTTGTCTCTGTCAAAAACAATAAAATAAATCTAAAAAAAAAAGGAAGTACAAGCTCTGACATTTAAAATCTGTCATTCAGCTGTTAGAATTCACTGGCACTTGTTTCTCTCCCTCTTCTGATATTTTTGACAAAGTAGCTCCGGCTCCCATCTCGTCTTTGTCCCATCGTTGAGAGATGTGCACCATGAGCCCGTGTACCCACAGCCGCCTTTCAGCTACTCCGATCTGCCTCATGAGGACAGAAAGGTACCGGTGTCCCCTCCTCCACCGGCAGGCAGCCAGAATCCAGTGTGCTGCAGGTGACCCAGCTCTGTCCCGAAGCGGAGGGTAAACATGCCTTTTTGGAGCGTGTGTTGGGCCTGAACGTTAAACTTTTTTTAACAGGCAAATGTGCTTGAATTTACTATACATTGGTTCGGTCCCACATTCAGTGGTCTCCCTAGCCCTGGGAGACCCCCACCCCACCTCCCCATCCCCCACTTTCCTGGGGCAGACATTTCCAGCTTTGGTGTGCATATGTGTGTCTCAGCCCCTTCTCATTTTAGCGGGTGCAGTTCGTGTCTGACCCCTGCACCCTCTCCATAAATGGCATGGCCTTAGGCCTGACATCCACGGACCTGCTGTTCCACATGGGAGCCGAGGAGATCAGCAGCAGGTGAGGCGCACAGGCAGGACAAGTGACTTTCTGCCACACCCTTTGGCCATGTGGGGGTTGCTGTTGGAGCCTTTGTCTCTATTACCACTTGTCTCTAGTGTTTGAAACCCCAAAGAACCATGTCTGCCTGCACTTGGTTTATAGTCTTAGAAGTTCATCTACTTTCCTTCTCCTCCCGTGTTTGTGACCTAAACAAGAGTGGGTGTCCCCGTTGTGGGGACGATGACCTGTGAGTGTGCTCTGAAGGCTGCTGTCCCCACCAAGGCAGTGTATGTGTAGTTCTACAGAGAACCAGATGCAGCCAGCTCTGTAGTATAGGTTCGACAGTCACTGAAAGTGGGTGTGTGCTTCTTGGCTTAGGCTTGAGGCATGAGGTCACCCTGGCCGCATGTTCACCTCACTCTGATACAGGCTATGTGCTCTTGCACAGCCTGGTGTGGCGGTCTTGGACTTGATCACAGGAATTCCTGCTCTTTCCCTTCTAAACCCAGCATCCGATTCCCTTCCTCATGTGGTAACAGACCCAGCTATTTGTGGCTGGATCCTTAAACTTCCCCAGAGGGACCCTCTTGTCACTGTGCCTTGGCCGTGTAGCTTCCATTAGTTTATTAAATCCTTGGTCGTCCCCAAAGACAAATGGAAACTGAGAAACAAGGCTCTGCATTCCATCTCTTGCTTTTCTGCCTTCCCAGTTCTTCCAGAACTGCAGACAGATTCAGCCGAATACTCAAGCACATTCTGACCCAGAGGAGGTGAGCTAGCTCGCTGGGATAGCCGACCATGAAGGGCGTGCTGTGGGGTCACAGAGCTCTGATAGATTTGACTATGAGAGTCTTCCCCAGACTCAGAGAGAAAAGGAAAAGATGGGCTGTGACCACAGGGGAATTAGTGACAGAGAGGGGATCCATCTGGGAAGGGAGTCCCAGCTCAGTTGCTGCTGATCATTTCTCTCCATCTCTGTAGCTACTACCCGCTCTACCCTCCCCAGGAAGACATGGCCATTGACTACGAGAATTTCTATACCTACGCACAGCTGCCTGTCACCCCAGATGTCTTTGTAATCCCCTCAGAGCTGAGGTACTTTGTAAAGGTGGGTTTGAACTGCTTTTTTCACAGACATGTCAGAACCACTCTGACTTTCCCTTCTAGATCAGCAGCTCCCACCCTTCATGGGTCTGCTGATGGGATGGTGGCCCTGTTTCCTGGGAGAGGTGGTAGGACTAGAAAACAAATCTGTTAGTAAAATGCTTAAGTAAATGTTGTCCCCTGTTCCGCCCTCCCCTCAGAGCTTGGTCCTCAGCCAGCCCAGCCTGGGAGTCCCGGAGGCAAGAATGATGGTTCCCAAACAGTGGTTCCCAGGCTGGGCCCTGCCAGGGTGACCCGGGGAGCGTTTCACACATGCACTTGCCTGTCCCCTCCCCTGAATTCTCATCTGACCTCCAAGCAGCCTCAGCCCTGAGAACCTGGAGGATACTCTCAGGTCATTACTTCTGCTACCAAGGCCCCTGCCACCTGGGGATTGGGTCCCTCACGGGTTCTTCCACCCTACCAGCCCCCCTCATACCAAACCAGCTCCAGTTAAACCTCAAGAGATAAATGTTTTTTCCCATTGGAAAATAATAACCAGGTCAGATGTGTCTCCAAGTTTGGGGGCAGATTGTCATCTTGCCAAGTCACCTTCTTTATTCTGTTTCAGAAACTCTGAAGGAACTCATTGAGTTTCCAATATTAAGTTAACGTATTTGTCCTAAGATGTATTTGGTTGCCTTCATTTGCATTTTACAAAACCCTCTTTGGGGTCTAGCTGTTAGATGGTTCTAATTGCATCACATCAGTCCCATGGTTTTGGCCTTTTCAAACCCAGTCTTTTCTTTTCCCAGGATGTCCTCGGCTGCATCTGTGTGAATCCCGGTCGCCTCACCAAAGGGCAGGTGGGGGGCACCTATGGCCGACTCTACTTCAGGAAGCAGACCACCGAGGATGGGGAGGGGAGGCGGAGTCCCTGTGTCGCTGCCCAGGTGGTCAGGATCTGAGGCCTCAAGGGCTTTATCGTCCCCCCACTGCTTGGGTCCTCACAGCCGTTGAGAACCCAAGAGTGGCCCTCGGACAAGATTTCAGCTGTTGGAAAGTAAAGGAGAGGAGGCATCCAGCTTGGGAGGAGAGGCTGCAGGGAGTGGGCCCAGCAGGAAGGCCTGCTGCTGGCCTCCACTGAGTGAGATTTTCTGGATGAACGCTTTTGTTTCTGACCTGCAGAGTCCAGAGTGAACTGTGGCTGCAACATGCTCAGAAAAGTCAAGGAGGCTTTGTGACTTTCTACATGAATCGGACACATAAACAACTTCTGGAGAAAAAAAAGTGAATTCTGAATCTGATCTGCCTTCCGCTCTTTCCTTTTCCTGGTAGCAAACAAAGAATGTTGCCTCCTTGACCTGTGTCCGGAGAAGGCAGAGTGTCACACTGGGTCTCTGGCCAGCCCCAGCCCCCACCCTCCTAAGGCGCTCCCATGGCCCCGTGGCCTGTGTGCAGGGGCTGGGCCGCGGAGCTGGGCTGAGGAGCGAGCACTTGGCTGCGTGCCCGGCCCCTCTCCCGCAGCCCTCACATGCATGCTATGGGCCCAGCCTGACCTCCCTCAGAGGGGCGGCCTCATGGAGCTGTGCCAGTGCGGGACTCCCCGCCTATTGGCCAGAACACTCAAACAAGGCCAGGCCTTCCAGGGACCTTAACACATCCCTGTGCCCGGGTCCTGGCATCTGGGGAAACGGAGTCTGGCTAAAGGTGGAGTGGGTTTCTGCCCCGAGCTGGCAGGCTGTCCTGCCTCACATGCCAAAGCCAAGATGGGAAACCCCTGAGTCTGGGCCATGGGGAGTGTGCCCTGAGTCAGAGATAAATAGGTAACCTAGCAGTACCCAACCTTTGCCTCTAGCCTCCCACAGTGAAGTAGAATCAATGATGGACCTGCCTGGGCTGGGGTAAAACTGGTCTCCCTTTGAAAGCAAGCAGCTGTTGTGTTTCATTCATGTTATAGGTGCCTCCTCTGGGAAGAACTGGGGACAAGGCCTAGCTTGGGGAGCTGATTTTTCTTCCCTAGGGTCCCCCACATGTGAAGCACCCAGCCGTGGTCCAAAGGGCAACATGACTTAGTAGCCTCCGGATGTGGCATTTGTGGAGCCTGGCGCCTCTTCCACAACCTGATAAGTTGCCCCAGTTCAAGAATGTTATTTGTATTTCCACCAAGACCAATGTCAGCTTAAAGCCCGCCCCTCCCTTCCTTGGGAAGCCCTTGCCTGGGAAGATTAACCAATAGGCCTTCCTCCGCGATAAATAAGGGGCCAAACCTATCACATGAGCCTATGTGTGGCTCTTGGCAATTATTTTCATGTTGCTTCTGGAGAAGCCTCACGGGGAATGATGGGGTCTTACCCCCTACTTGTCAAGGTCCAGAGAGCCTCCTGTCCCCACAACAGACTTAGGAAGACCCAGCAGCCTGGGTGGGATGGGGCAGTTGGCAAGTGGGGAGGAAAGTGGCAGCCTGGGGGGAGATGTGTGCCCAGCAGGCAGGTAGTGATGCTCAGCCTCCCAGGGCAGAAAGCTGGAGCTCTGGAGCCCGGCATGAACTGGTATAGGACCTGGTGCCTGGACACAAACCGAGTGACCTGGGAGGTCCAGAACAGGCATTCACACTTCAAAGGAAGCAGGGTGTGAAGCCCAGAGAGCAGCCGGGTCTGGTGGACATGCGCCTCTCCGCCACCAGACGGTTCCCTTCTCTTGTCAAGAAGTCGGTGCCCGTCAGCTGCCAGCTGATTGCCTGTTCCTAGGCTCCTCTGCCACGGAGTCACCAGTTTCCTGATGGGATAGCACTGATTCTCATGGGGGCTCTTGCTCCCACCTGTGCTGGGTCCCATACCTTCTGGCTAAAGTTGGGAGGGGGCACCGGGGAGGGAGGATGAAGGAAGGGAGGAACCTGGGCTGGGCCTAGATTCCTGGACACCACCTGCCCATTCCGTAGAATCTCCCTGGACCTGGTTGTGCCCCATGCCCTTGAGACACAAGCCCAAGGACAAACTATTACCAAGGTTTGCCTTCACCCCTCCAAACCCCAGCTGGGTACTTTGCCTCTTTCTCACTTGGGTGGAGAAGCTTGAGGCTGCCCACGCTTAACCCCTGCCTGGTTGCCTTTTAAAAGATTCAGGCTCTGTCTCTAGAAAGGTCAGGGGAGAGCTGCTGAAGGAAACAAAAGCCCCTCATAACTCCCGTGCGTGGGAACCCAAGTGATTCCAAGAACAGAGTTGAGTTGGGGTGGCATCCAGGGGTGGGGCGGGGGAAGGGCCAGGGCAGGGCCATGACTGCCCCTAGGCCCTTTATCCTGCTCTCTAACAGGCTTGGGGTTTCCTTTCCCTGACCTCGGCTTGCCCAGCCCGGCTCAGCCCGGCCCTTCCATTTCCCATTGCTGCCCGGAGTAGCCACTGGGCTGGTTTTCCACTTCTCCATCTGGCACACGTTGCCTTTCCCCTGGCCCTGGGGCTTATGGTTGAGCCACCTGAGAGCCAGTCCTGGGTGGACCCATGTGATCTCTCCAGCTCGTGAGTCTGCTAACGACGCGAAAGGCCTTGACTGACTAGGCTGGTTAGATTTTTCTTTTTTTTTCAACATTTAAAAAATTGTTATTGAAATACAATATAAAAAATGACAAATTTGACCATTTTAATGTGTACAGTTCAGAGGTTTTTAATATATTCACAGTATTGTGCAAATATCACTAGCTAATTTCATAATATTTTCATCACCCCAAAAAGAAACCCCATACCCATTAGCAGTCACTCACCATCTCTTCCCCCACTCCTACCCCCTGGAAACCACAAATCTCCTTTCTGTCTCTGGATTTGCCTATTCTAGGCATATCATATACATGGAATCATACAATATGTGGTCTTTTATGTCTGGCTTTCACTTAACATCATGCTTTCAAGGTTCATCCATGTTTAGCGTGTGTCAGTGCTTCATTCCTTTTTGTGGCTGAGTAATATTCCATTGTACAAACAGATATACCATATCTTATGTTTCCGTTCATCAGTGGATGGACTCTGGGTTTCCATATTGTCAGTAATGCTGCTATGAACACTTGTGTACAAGTTTTTGTGTATATTTTCACTTCTTGGGTGTATACCTAGGAGTAGTAAAGGGAGAAGTTTTAGATTTATTAAGAAAATGCAAGGGACAGGAGAGAAGTGAGGAGTATGAGGGAGAGAGGGAAGGAAAGAATGAGGGACCTGTCTTTGGAGCCAATTTGAAGAGTCTAGACTGTCTTGCAAAGGAGTTGGGAGTTGATGTGTACACCCCAGTGAATCTTTGAAGGCTTCTGAGTAGCGGAGAGACGATATTCAGCCAGCATCTTGGGAAAGGACTTGGCAGTGTGGCAAAGGGCAAAGTGAAGCTGGGAGAGGCTAGAGACCAGAGAAGACACTTTAGGAGCTGTCAGAGGACAGAGCCACCCAGCACCCACTCTCCCTCCATTCCTATGAAAACAGTCCCCAAGGAACCACCTCTCCTCCACACTCGTCCCTTGCCTAAACCAAATAGCACATTACATCCCTCTGGCCTCAGTGGTTGGCCATGGATAGGCATGACCTAACAGAATAAACACAGTGATTCCAAAGCTTATGCTGGAATGGTCAAAAAGACACAGCTGCAAGGATGGAGCTGCTGCAGCCATCTTGCTACCATGAGGGAAATCCAAGCCTGAGTATGAACTAAACCAGAAAACACAGAGCCAGGAGATGGACAGACAGAGATCAGCACCAGGCTATGTTGTTTGAGCCCTGGTGAAGCTAGCTGCCACCCTCAAACTAAACCACAAATACCACCCCCACATTTTTTCTTATAGTTTGAGTTGAATTTTCCATCACTTGCAACCAAAATGACGAGGTCCTGAACCAGGACAGCAGGATTGGGATGACTGCTAGGAAAGATACAGAGAAAGTACAGCTCAGGTAGGAAGAAAAGGGAATTAAAAATTTCTGAACACCCACTATGTGCATTTTAACATAAAAATTGTATCTAACCCTGCCTGTATGCTCCAAGAGGTTCAGGAACACTGGCCTAAGTAAGTGATGGGGCTGGGATTTAAACTCCAAAGCTCTTGTTCCTCAATCCCGCCATGCTGACCAACTTGGCCACCCACCAAGGAGAGACATATACGAGGAGTCCCAGGCACCTGGGCTGCTTGGAAGCAGTGGAAGGAGGGGTGGTTGAGAAGAGGTGCATGAGGAGCTGTCTGGGTTTGTTGGAGCAGGTTGGGATTAAGGGGGCACCCGAGTGGGCACAGCCTCCTGTGGGCTGTTGGGATGACAGAAGCAACACTGGTGAGGTGTGGGGACTGGAGAGGTTCATGTGGGAGTCACCTGCATACAGCTCATTCTGTTCAAAAGCTGCAGAACTGGGGGGGCAGGCTGAAGAAAGATGAGATCGAGGTAAAGCTGACACCCCTGGACTCACAGTTTGGAGGTCACTGAGGTGGCCATCACTGAGGGACTCTCATCTGTGCTCAGGCTTTTGGCCCCTCTATCACCCTGGCCTCTGTCATTTTGGATTTTCTAGCCCTGAGTGGTCAGGCTTATCTCCGCTCCCTCTGGGCTGGCCTCACAGTGCCAGGGCCCCAAGGGCCTAGGGACTGGCCTGCCCTTGGATCCATCTGGGCCCATGGCCAGCTCCAGATTCCAAACCTCCCCCCACCCCCAAACCCACTCTCCTCCTCAGGCTCCTCCCCGCCCACAGCCCGCCTGACAGCTGAGGGCCCTGCAGCTGCTAGGGCCAGGGGACTCTCAGAGGTCATGGGGACCCCGCTGACCCCTGATCCCTGCACCCTGCTCCCTGAGAGCCCAGGCATTTGCCCAGCAGCTTGCAGGGCCCAGCTGACCTCGTCTCCTCTGTCTGTTCCTATCACTCCCAGATGCTCCAGGGTCAGTCAGCAGGCCGCACCACTGAGGGGTGGGAAAGGGGAGAAGCCAGGTGGCCAAGGTGGACTCCAGGCCCCACAGCCCCACAGAGGCAGTGGGGAGGTCTCTTGTCCCACCTCGAAGCAGGCAGCAGTGGGAGGAGCCCTGGGCCAGGGGCTAGAAGGTGCGGCCATTCTGATCCTAGCAGGCTCTCCCCGGGCCCATGAGGACAAAATTCCTTCAAATGTTCTGCCCCTTACGATATTTCTGGTAACAGTGGTTTACTTCTGGGAATGAGTGTCAAAGGGCGAGGGTCAGGAGCCGGAGGGCTCAAAGAAATCTTTGTCATAACCTGTTTGAAATAGTTTGCCATGAGCATGGATTACTTCAAAAGAAAGAAAGAAAACACACACACAACTTCTCCACCCCTCTGTGCCTCAGCTCTTCATATCCTGTCAGGTTGTGATTTCCTCCATGGGAGTCAATCTCACAAGAGCTGCTGTTTGTGCCTCACAGAAAGGTCTCTGATTCCAGGCTCTTCTACTTCCTGAATCCTTATCTCCCATAATCGTCCTCTGGCTATCCCCAGCATCCTGCCATCCATCCATTCATTCATTCATTCATTCAGTACCTGCTATATGGCATGCACTCTGGGAAACAATGGTGGTCACTGTCCAGTGGGAGGTGGGCATAAATCAAATGACAATGGCATGGGGAGGACAGGGGTCCAGAATTTCTCCCAGGGGCTGGTAAGGACTTGACATGGGGAGGCGGGGTGTCTGGAAGCCCTCCCTGAATGGGAGACGCCGCAGCTGAGAGCTTCCATGCACAGGAAGAGGCCAGGCCAGGTGAAGGGAGGAGCGTGAGCCAGGGGCCTGCCCCTGGGTCTGGAATGGCTAGAACAGAGGAAGGGAAGAGGTGGCTTCAGGATGGAGAGGCCAACAGGGGACCTGTCCAGGGTTTGTGGCACTGAAGCTTGCACGTAGGGGCACGTGGCCACCAGGTGGGTGTTTTGCATCAATCACAGTGTTGGGGAGAGAAGGGGCCGGTGGCACATCATCTTTACCCCCAGAATCCTCCATCTCCCTTAATGGCCCTACCAACCAACCTCTCTTTCCTACCTTGACTCACCATCACCCAAGCCATCATCCTGGACTGAACCTGATCCCTCTTCTCTTCGCTCCACGGCCCTCATCTGTCACTAAATTCCAGTCTTTCGAGCTTATTGTCTCTAACTCTGGCTTTTACACCATAGCTCAGAGTCAGGTTCTGCCTCTCTCCTGAACCATCTGTCTCCAGAGTGTCCCCTGCCTCCAGTCAGGCCTGCCTCCCGGTAGCACTCTCCGAAGCAAACTTCCTAAGTGCAATTCTGCAGCCAATTCATGAAAAAAGAAATTGGAATCGCACTGAAGCCTCTGAAAAGATGGTCAAACTCACTTATCATGAGAGAAACACAAGCTAAAACTACATTGAGGTTCCTTTGGCTTTGCTTAGTGTTTACACCTGTCAGACTGACAAAATAAAAAAATTTGAGAACCAGGTGCTGGGGAGGCTGAGGAAAAACAGGCCCCGTGATTCATGCAGGAGGCCTGGTACCTGACATCCCCTGAGAAGGACAAGCAGGCAGAGCTGACCAGGTGACAACTGCGTGTCCCCTTTGACATCCCCCCCTCCTACCCTGAGTCCCTAGGAATTTAGCCCACAGCTGTGCTCATGTGCATGTGAAACAGCATTTGTACAAGATGAGTCATTGCCGTACAGCTTGCTGTAGGGAAGGGCAGGGAACAACCTAAATGCCCATCAGCAAGGATTTACTTACGGAAATTTTGGTGCACTGGAACACTATGCAACTGTCAAAAGTGAAACCCAGGACACAGTCTGTACTGATATGGAGTGGCCGTACACATGAAGTTAACTGGAAAAAGCAATGCAATGCACTGTGACTAGCAAAGGCTCAATAAAATGTGGTTTCCTGTGATGCCTCAGAGGTACCCCTACTGCCCCCGACAATGGGGCCTGCTCTCCCTCTATTCCTACCAGGGCCTACAATACTTTGAGGCTCTACCTGTCTAAATACTGCCATTTATGCAAAAAAAAAAAAAAGATGGAAAGGGATTTGCGTGCACATGCAAAGCCTATTTCTAGACATGTTTCTAAGAAACTAATCGACTGTCTATGGGAAGGAATACTGGTCCCTGGGGAACAGCAATAAGAGAAGGGCCCCTTGCCTCATAGGACTTCTGAATTTTGAACCACATGGAAAGTATTACCATGTCAAAAAATGTTGTAATTTGTTGGTCCATCGGGAGCTCATGTGATGTCACGGATTCATTCTCTTGGCCTTGCTTTTCTGTGTTCTGGCTTTATTATCAGACATGATCTTCCCTCGGGGTGGTAGAGCTGGTTACCAGCTGCCCTGGATTCATATCTTGGCATTTGTAAGGCTAAGAATCCCAACAGGTCCCAGAGGTGACGTGCATTGGTGTCATGTACCCACCTCTTAATCATCCCTAGTATTCAAATTGGCTAGGCCTGGGTCTCTCAGGCCTCCCTCCAGGCCTCAATCATAGTGGGTTCAATCACACTGGGGGCTCTGGAAAATTGAGCAGCAGCTCCTAGAATAAGAGGGATGGATGCTAAGCAAGGAAAACTGTGCTCTCCCCCTCTCCTCTGCCATGGTCCATTGGACATTCTGATTCCTGATCACATCGTGCATCTATTTGTATTCCTCTCTACCTTTGCCTCTGCCTCAGTCTGCTCCCCCAAAATATCCTTCCCTTTCTTTACCTGGCAAACTCCTACTCATCCATTAATACCCTGCTTCAAATATCAACTATCAGCTCCTCCTTGAAGCCTTCCTAACTCTCCCATCAGCTTTCCTACCTCTAGCATTAACAAATCCTGGTCTTTTTGGTTTTTCATTCAATTTACAATCACTGACTGAGCCTCATCCATGCTGACCTGGGAGAGATAGAAGCACACAAGTGTGAGCCTCTGCCTAAGGACCTCTGTTGTGGCACAGAATATGCTATTTTAGAACTGGTTGTTGTTCCACTTGGGGCTATCTGTTCCCTGAGAGCTGGGGCCCCAGCCTTGGCCATCTGTGTCTTCTCTATTCTTAGGCACAAGGTAGATGCAAATATGAATTTTCAAAATGAGTACTGACAAGGTACCTTGAAGAGCTGGGAAGTGTTGAAAAGAGCTGACTCTGTTCCCCAGGCCAAGGACAGCAGTGCAGCTTGGGCATGCACTCCCAGAGGCCTCTGGGAGGAAGTCCCTGGGCTGGTCCCTGCTAGAATAGGGCTGTCACCACTCTGGAAACTCCCATAGCCCTGGGCCTGGAGGCAAAATCCAGACCCAAAGGAAAGTCCCCCAGCAAGGTCCTGTCACCCAACTCTCAAGGAAGGGTCCAAGGCAGAGGTTGGGGGTAGTTCCAAGGGGATGCTCATCTCAAATCTCAGCCTCTGACAAATCAGCGTCCTCTGAAGGGGTTGGGGGGTGAAGAGTGAGGACAGGGCTGGAGTTGGCAGGAGCCCAGGGGAGGAAGGAAACAAGAAACAATCAAGGAAAAATCCAGGGGTTGACTCAGGCCACTGAGCCCTGCAGGGTGAGCTCAGGCTGGGATGGAAAAGGCTTCCTGGGGGGTGAGGGGTGAGGGGTAGGTGTTGGGCCTGCGACACCTCGAGAGAGACCATATCTCCTCTCATTGCCCTCCTATATCCCCTCAAAATTATCATCATCCTTTCCTCATGACTCTCTGCTCTCAGACTTGCCCCCAGACTCCTGTCCCCATCATCCCGCCTGCCTCCCAAGGGCCTCAGGTTCTCGGGGAGGCAGGGCCATGGAGAGCTGGCTTCCAGCCTGGAGGGTCCTTCCCTGCAGGGCCCTCCAGCCTCCCCAGCTAACACTGGAAGAGGAGGCTTCTGACTCTCGCCTCTGAGCCCAGGGGGGCTGGGCCTGCCGACGTGGATGATTTCCAGGAAGAAGAGGCTGGGAGGGGAAGGAAGGGCTGAGTCAGTTCTTGTGTGGTGATTATAGGGCTCAGTGTTGGGGCAGTCATGTGGGGTTGGGGGCAACAGGTTGGGCTTATTCCCAGGGCCAGGGAGGGGCTTCAGGCTGAGAAGAAAGAAGTTAAATACTCCATTCAGGGTGTTTCTCTATTGCAGCCTTCCTTGCCTCTAACCCCTCCCTAACTTCCTTTAGGGTCCTGTCCCCTGGGCCACCAGGGTGTCCAGGAATCCTTCCAGGGAGAACAACCCAGGTTCTGGCTGAGTGAGGCACCAGACCCTGGACATGTGATGTAGGCTGGGGTGGGGGGCAGTTGGCCTGAGTGTGTTTTGAGTCAGAAATGTAGGACATTCCAACTGTCCCCTGGCTCAGGAGCCCAGCCTCCCCACCCACCCTCAGGCCTGAGGAATTGTGTAAAAATGCCAATTTTAGTAAATGAGATCATTTACTTCCCTGGGCCCCCGACAAGTGATATAACCTCATCTGTGAATGGGGAGAGTGAAACACCTACCTGAGTGCTTGCAAAGTGCAGAACCCACCCCTAGGCACAAATCACACCTTGATGTAGGCTCTGTGGTGGCCCTTCTGCTCAGGCTGACAGCAGGGGCATATGAAGCAGCATGGGGAGCCAGCATTGGGTGGAAACTTGTCACGTTCATTGGAGCTTAAAACAGTCCCCAGAGCACAGGTGGTGGTTCCTGCCTCTGGCCCTGGGCCTTGGTTGGGAGCTTTGGCCCGGCAGCCAGGCCCACCAGGCAGGACAGATCACTAGTGGCTGAGTAAGGGGAACAGAGGCTTGGGCAAGCCTGGTGGGGCCACATGGGCTGCTCGGTACCCATCTCCCAGTGCTCCCCAATCACCTCCCAGTGCTCCCCAGTCTTGTCCCCACAACCTCTCCAAAGAGCTCTGGAGTGGGTCCCTGGCTTTCTGTGGCCTTGGCAAGTGCCTTTGCTGCTCCAAGCTTCCATCCCACAAATGTGTTTTGTCACTGGCTCTGAATGAAGCTCCTGACCCTTCCTGTTCCCCTTCCCCCAGTGGAGGACTCTCAGCAGATGGGCAGGGGGGTGGGGGGCTGCACCTCAGCCACATTCCTGATGGCTCAAGAGGGGTTATCATTAGTCATTCCAGGTCAGGTGGGAAGGCCAGACTGCTGTCCCCCAAAGCTCCTTGTTATATGGTGTCCGTGAAACTCACCTGCCACGGCTGTGTGTTCCCATCAACAAAACACATGCAAGTCCCTTATCTTGTTTGGGACTCAATTCCAATTTTACAGGCAAGGAGGTTCAGAACAAGTCAGCAGCAGAACCAGCTTAGAACCTGGGTTCATGGCTCAGAGACAGTGCTCAGGGCTTGGCGGAGCTCCCCTTTTCCAGGGCTGTGCAGTGGAGCGAGGTGAAAGCAGGAGTGACAATGGCTGGGTGAGCATCCTGCGGGGAGGAGGAGGGCCCCAAGCCTGTAAGAGCGCATCACTGTTAGGGCCCGAGCTTTGGTTTCCACCAATGTGGCAGTGAGTCCAAGTATGGGTCCCACGCCCTCCCTGGCAGCCACCCACACCGAGGGCATACAGCAGCGTCCCAGGCCACTCCCATACCTTGAATGCCCTCATTTCTAGCGGGCTGTAAACTCGTGAAAGTTCCGGCAAGTTTATAATATTTTAACGTAGGCGCCTTCAAGGCCTCATTCATTCCCTTAGTAGTCATTGAATACACTTGTGCAGGCCCTCCCCGACCCAGCCCTCCAGCAAGGGCCCTCCTAGCACGCCCTGCGGATTCTGAAGAATTCGCTCTTCCAACTGTGGCCCCCTCGGCCTTTCTGGAACCGAGAATTTGGGATCCGAAGGGCACAGCCGGAGTCCGCGGAGTCCAGCCTCGGCACCCGATGCCGTCTAGCCGGTAGCCTCTCAAGGCTGGACTGGACCCCAGAGCCCGCCGGGCTGCCTGACACTCTCTCAAAGCCGCGTAAGAGGGAGCCCAGGCGGGGCCGGAGAGGGCGGGGTGTGGGCGGGGCTTCGCTGGGGCGGCCTGGGCATTGGCTCCGCGGGCCGGGGGCGGGGCTTCAGGGGCCGAGGTCTGCACAGTAAGTGCTCAGCCGGGTTCGGCTCCCAGCGCGTCGCGGTCCAGCGCCAGAGCTTCTGCTGCCCGCGGGTCGGCTGCCAACGCGCTTCAAGGTGAGTTCGCGTCGGGACTCTGCAGCTTGTCCGCGGCTCCGAGGGGGCCCCGGAGAGGCCCATCGTGTGGCACCTCGCCCAGGGTGTGCTTCGTCCCCCGTCTCACCTCCGCGCAGGTTCTTTCCCGGGAGCCTCGGGCTCCACGGTGTTTACTGCCCGTGCCGCCGTCCTGGCGGCCACGGCTGCGCCCCATTCGCCTGCGGGGGGCTGTGCATCCCGAGCCCGAACGCCCGGTCCCTCCCTCCCTCCATCCTGCGGCGGAGCCCCACCCACCCCCGGGACCCGGGAGCGTCCTCCCGCTGCCCTGCGTCCCTGCCCTAGCTGGGGGCCGTATTTTTAGCCGAGTGTGAGGTGTCCTCCTATCTTTAGCTACGGCCGCGAGCGCACTGAAACGGATCTGGGCTGGGCTGCGCTCCGGCGGAGGGCGGGGAGAGATCGGCTCCGGAACCCGAGCTGGGACTGAGGAGCTGGACCCGCGGGAGCCAGGGGCGGGGGCTCGCACGCCCCAGTTCTGGCCCTGCGCCAAACGGACACTAGGACATCGCCCAGGCCGGGAAGCACAGGGGAGGCTCCTCCCAGAGCTTGGAGACTCAGGCCGGGTCCTGGATCGTTCCATTTTCCCGGTGATGGTCAGGTGGAGAGACCAGAACCCCCTAAAAGAAGATCCCGCAGACAACCCGTGTCTGGTACGCTGACGTGCGGCTCCTTGGGGGCGCCCGCCTGGAGCTAGAGGCGCTCGGGAGACTCCGGTGCGCGCCGGGACTCCTCCCGGCAGCTAGGCGATAGAGCAGGCGAGCGCGCCATCTAGCGACGGCGGATCCGAGCACCGCTCCTCACGGGGACCCAGAGAGACCCGGCAGCCGAGCGAGGGGGATTCTGCGCAGCTATGTCGGGGCGGGCGGGTGGAGGTGGACGCCTGGGACCAAGGGCTGTTGGGTTTTGGTCGTGCTGGGAGCACTGTCCCCAGACCACCAAAATGCTTGAGGAAGGCCCTACAGCTCTTGGCTGAATGAAAGACCAGCTGACGGTGACGTTGGTGCTGTCACTTGCACTATGGCAGTAGGGTCTCCAGTAGCCCTCTTGTGGTGGCATTACTATCAGCCCATTTTCTGTGGGGAAGGTGAGGCCCAGAGAGGACCGGTGGCTTTCCCAAGCTCAGAGTGTGTCCCAGATGGAGATGGATTCAAGGTCAGTCTCCTACAAGGTCAGGGGGCTGCTCTTTGGACACCTCTGGTAGGGTGTGGCCTAATATTCCTTGAGACAGGAGAGACTCTGCCTCCCGGAAGTCATTTTCTCTAAAGGGGGCCCAGGGCTGCTGAGCACCAGTGCCCACCCTTGCTTGTAATTAGATGGGTGACTTCAGCAAAGTTACTTAACCTCTCTGAGTTTCAGCTTCTGCCTCTGTAGAAGACACTGTGCTGTGTCTGAGAGCGTTAAGATGGAAGCTGTACAACAGCAGCTGGAGCCTGGGGTCTTGCGGTTGCCAAATTTGAATTCTTGGGGCCTGATGGTTGCAATTCCCAGCCCTCCCCTGGGTGGTTGATGCTGGCCCAACCCTTCCCCGCTAGCCTGAGTTCTCCCTACATCTGGAATTGGGCGGTGCATCTGGCTCTCAGTGAGACAGCTGTCAGGGACGCCCCATTTGTTGTGGAAACATTCAGGCTGTCTTGGCACCCCTGTGTGATGGGAGGGGGGACCTGGCCCAGGTTCTGAGCACATCCTACCAGTCAGCCCCCCTCTCCATGAGTGAAAAGGAAGGAAAAGCCACCCCAGGACTTCTAGCCTGCCAAAGGGACAAACAGGTTGTGGGTCAGCCTGCCCCCAGGTCTGGCATTGTGGGCACAGGTAAATGTCTGTTAGATGATTGAGTGATGGGACTCCTAGACCTCGTGGCACCCAGTGCCTTGCCCGCCCTCCCACCACCCCAGCTCCTTCAAGCTTATGTGGAATTCTGCCACTGAGAGTCATTCCTTTGTTTCCTGTAAAGCTGCAGGTGCTCGGGAGGGGCAAGATGTCCGGTCTCTGTGGCTCAGCGTGACTGACCCAGGGTGTCCGGTCCTGGGGTGGGGTTTCCTGAGTGAGAGCCTGGGCTGGGGGAGTGAAGAAAGTTGGGGCTCTGCCACTCCTGCATCCTCCTTCCTCCTTCCTGCTCCCTCCTCCTGCCCTTCACCCCTCCCCTCACTCTGCCCAGGACAAGGACTGGGGCAGAAGAGCTGGTATAGGCAAGCCTGTTGCTGCTGCGCCCCTCCCTGGCCAGCACCCCCCTGCTCTGTCCCTGATGGCCTGGGGACAGGGCAGTGGGAGAGGGTGGGCTCATCTGGGTCCTGCTAGATGACCTTAGACACATTTCTTTCTTTGTCTTTTGTGCTCCCCCTCCATGGGAACTGGAGGGAGTACTTGCAGGATTTCTTTTTTTTCTGTTAAACCAACCAGTGTGACACCCCTCCAGAGTGTGTGCTTATTTTTTCCATGTTAAAAATAGTTTTATTTTTTCTGATTTCATAAATATTCACATGCATGTAAATAATGCATGCTTAGTATTAACAACTTGAGCTTATAAAAGTGAATAAGCAAGGCAAAGTCACCAGAAATTCTCCACCTCGAGAGAACTGCCGTCAACATTTTGGTGACCATCCTTTCAAATTTATACCAGTTTATAGGAACAAGACCAAATATTACAGATAATTTTTTTTTTAAGATTTTATTGATTTTTGACAGAGAGAAACAGAGACAGAGAGAGAGAGAGAAAAGGGGGAGGGCCCAGAGCATTCTCCATAGTTGACAGCATTAGTTTTCCATATAGTTTTACTCCACAGGTGGGCACAGGGCTGCACAGGGCAGGAACTGGGCTGGGAGCCTCCCATATAGGCCCTGGCAAGAACTGAACTGGGGGCACACCCCAGTTCAGCATGTGGGTCCGCATGGGCCGGGGCCGGGATTCGATCCTCGGTCCCTGGGGCTTCAAAGCGAGCCCTCAACCCACTGAGCCATCCCAGCTTCCCCAATTTTTATTGAGGACACCTTTCCTCCTACATCACTGACCCCACCCGCACTCCAGTCTAGGTAGCCAGTATCACAACCTAGTGCTGGCCTTCCGTATTCTTCTCTGTTCTTGTGTCAGATCTATTCCTATGTAGATCTGTATATATATGTACAAATACATCCATATAAGGGAGGGGAAGGGGTGGTGGCCAATAAATGGGGTCCTCTATACTACATTTTTGCATTTGGCTTCTCTCCCTCTGTAATGCCTTATGGGAATTCCTCCAAAATGTCTTCTAGCTCGTTTTAAAATGGGGATGATAGGAGAGTAGTTGTGATAATTAAATGAGATGTGTTTGCAAAGAATTCAGCAAAATTTATAGCAGAGCCCCCCAAAATATTTGTTGCCCCCACTTTATCTTCCCCTTAAGTGTTAGGGCAGGGAGGGGGGCAGGAACTACATTAGACTCAGGCCTTGGAAGTCCTAACCAGGAGGAGGAGAAAAGGGAAACTGAGAAGGTGACTACATGTCCAGGTGGAATGTGATTGGGTCAAACAGGATGTCAGTCATTTGGCACTATTGGCTGAACACCTACTGTGCGTCCAGCCCTGTCCAGCCCTATGCCAGGCCTGGGTGGGTGAGACGGGGGTTTATGAGATCATCCTTAGTCAAGTGGAGAACTGAGACCAGTCTGTGAGACCCCCCCCAGGCAAGTTGGCACTTGTCATGGGTTGGGACACCTTTGATGTGCAGTAAGTGCCCCCTGGGGAAGGTGATGAGTAGAGCTGGGGACCCAGGGCCAGAGACCTGAGGCAGGACTTTAAGGGACTTTGGACCTGTCACTCAGGTTTCCGGGCCTCAGTTTCCCCACTTGTAAGGGAGGGGCTTGGCATTAGTGATCCAGGCCCTAAGGTCTAGCGAGTCTGTGACTGAAGACATGCTTCTTCTTGGGGTCCCTGTAGCACTTGGGCTCCCAGGGCTGGCACAGGGGGTCCAGAAGGGAGACCAACTGATGCCTCTGACTTTTGTCCTTCTGTCCCTGACTTGTACCCTTGGTGTTTCAGCTCCTCAGGCCTGGACCAGGGCGAGACACTCACAAGGACCAGATCAGGGAGCGTTGGGTGCCTACGAGATCTCCACCTTCCTGTTTCCAGTTTTCAGAAGAGCTTTCTCACCTCCAACTTCATTTCTAATTCCTTGCACCCGCTTTGGTCACACCTCACACCCTGCTCTGAGCCCTTTGGCAAGTTTTTGGTGTCTGGAAACCACCCTCTGAGGGTTCCTGGTTGAGTGGGGAGAGGAGGCAGCAGGAGTCCACGGTTTCAGCCAGGGGACTGTCTCCTCCAGCCTCAGCAGCCAGGCCTGGGGGGTGAGGTCACAATGTCTACCAAGACACCCATCTATCTGAAGCGCGGCAGCCGCAAAGGCAAGAAGGAGAAGCTTCGGGACCTGCTGTCCTCAGACATGATCAGCCCACCCCTGGGGGACTTCCGCCACACCATTCATATTGGCAGCGGTGGCGGCGGTGACATGTTCGGTGACATCTCCTTCCTGCAGGGCAAGTTCCACCTCCTGCCAGGGACAGCAGTCGAGGGACCTGAGGAGGATGGCGCCTTTGATCTCCCCTTCCAGTTTACCCGCACTGCCACGCTGTGTGGACAGGAGCTCCCTGAAGGGCCGTCCCCTCTGCTCAAGAATGCCATCTCCCTCCCAGTCATCGGTGGGCCGCAGGCCCTCACCCTGCCCACAACCCAGGCTCCACCCAAACCCCCTCGCCTGCACCTGGAGACCCCTCAGGTTTCCCCACAAGAGGCCGGGAATGTGGACATCTGGAGGATTCCAGAGGCTGGCTCAGCTCACAATGGGCTGACCCCAGAGTCAGAAGCTGAGGAGCCCTTCCTGTCCCACGCCAGCTCCCTGCTCTCCCTGCACGTGGACCTGGGGCCTTCCATCCTGGACGACGTCCTCCAGATCATGGACCAGGCCCAGATACCCACATAGGCCCCAAGGCAGGCTGGGGCGAATGCCGGAGCCAGGAGGGTGGACATGACCCTGGCCTAGAAGTCGGGATCCCAAGGTCCTGCCTGTGTGGTCACTGGCCAACGATTTCTGACTTTGAGCCTTTGTTTTCCTCCCTCCCACCCATGGCAGAGTGCACCTCATTGCTTTTCCCTAAAACCCATGAGGACATGTGCAGCACTCAGCCCAAAGGTCCCTGAGCATCTTGGGTCCTCTGGACCCCTCCTTCCCTCAGATCCCTTGGATGAAGGCTCTGCTGAAATTGACTCCCCTTTCACCTCCCTTCTGCCTTAGCCCCCTCGGATGCTCTGATGAGGGGGTTGGGGGAAAGGCAGGGAGGGAGAGCACAGCCAGCCGGACCTTTGGTGTCATGTCCTGGACTAGGAGCATGGCATCACATTGATCAAATGTCCCTCTACCCCATCCCCTCTCACATGACCAGGGGTTCTGGTTGCAATAAAACTTGCTGCTGTTCTTGTTGTATCCCGTATGTACCCTTGTCCCTGAAGACAAGCCAGACTTTACAACCTGGGCTGACCTTTAAATATATATATATATAATTTATTTATTTATTTATTTATGACAGAAAGCGATACAGAGACAGAGAGAGAACTGAACTGGGGGAGCTCCCAGTTCAGCATATGGTTCCGCACAGGCTGGGGACGGGATTTGATCCCCGGTCCCCGGCGCTGCAAAGTGAGCGCCTAACCCACTGAGCCAGCCGCCATGTAGTGGGAAGATCTCTGAGCCCTACCCAGCCTGTGTAAGGCTCAGTTTCCACATCTCTAAAATGGAGTCAATGATGCTTGCCTTGTAGGGTTGTTGAGAAAACCAGGGGTAACGTTTGGCGTGTGATGTAAAGGAACCGAGGGCCCAGGAAAGGCAGGGCTGTGACGCTGGGGAAGCAGGCTGCGGTCAGAACAGTTGTGCTTACAGCCAAGGCCACGGGGGCGCTGAAGGGTTTTAAGCAGGAGAGTCTCGTGATCAGATCCAGGTTTTAGGAGGGCCTCCACCCAGGCCAAGTGGAAAATGGACCAAAGATCAAAGAGAAGGAAGCCCTTGCAGGATGAGGAGGACTGGATGGGGCAGGCACAGTGGGGACGAAAAGGTGGGGCTTGGTGTCTGGAGGCCAATGCTGGCCTCACTGGTCCCCTTCCTCCATTCTATCCTTTTGATCCTGTGAATCTCAGATTCCTCCTCACCCCCAGCTTTCCGCTAGAGCTTTCACACTACAGGCAGAGGCAGAATTAATTAGACCAGGAGACATTTTGCTGGGTCACACAGCACATTTTTTCAGGTGATGCATTTTTTAAAATTGTTAAATGTATTGGGGTGACATTGATTGGTAAAACATAGGGTCCAGGTGTACAATTCTATAGTACATCATCTAGATATTGCATTATGTGCTCACCACCCAGAGTCAGTTCTTGTTCCATCACCATATGTTTGATGCCACCTTCCTACCCACCCCCACTGAGGTGATGTGTTTTTTTTTTATTGTTTAAAAGATATATAACATGAAATTTATCATTTCAACCATCTGTAAGTATATGGTTCAGTGGCAGTGAGTACACTCAATGTTATTATTCAGCAACCATCATCGCTATCCATCTCTAGAACTTTTTTCATCTCCCCAAAGTGAAAATCCGTACCCATTATATAATAACTCCTCATTTTCCCTTCCCCTCAGCTCCTGCAACCCCCTTTCTACGTCCTGTCTCTGTAAACTTGATTTTTCTAGGGACCTGGTCTGAGTGGGATCATACAGTATTTGCCTTTTTGTGACTGGCTTATTTCACTTCGCATAATATCTTCATGGTTCACCATGCTGTATCCTGTACTGAAATTTTCTTTTTAAAGGCTGAATAATATTCCATTGTATGCACATACCACCTTTTGTTTATCCATTCATCCATCGATGGACACCTGAGTTGCTGCTACCTTTTGGCTCTTGTGAATAGTGCTGCTGTGACTATGGGTGTTCAGTATCTGCTCTCAATGCTTGTGGGCTGGATTATATCATCATTCTATGTCTGATTTCTTAAGGAACCACTGTACTATTTTCCATAGCAGCTGCACCATTTTACATCACCAATGTTTTTGTTTTTAATCTAAACTTTTTGCTATCGTGTAGAGATTAAGGCTTTCACTATCTATAATGGGATTAAACCCAGGTCTGTGAGTCCCCAGAGCCTATACTGGATTGTAACCCTCTCACCCACAGGGGTTCAGCCTCCAACCCTGGTAAAGTGTGAAGGCAAAGGGTGGGGAGCTGAAGGGCCAGCACATTCCCCGCCTGCAGGCTCACCCTCAGCGCTTGGGTGACTTGTCCCCTGCATGCCTGGGAGCGGAAGACAAGAAAAGAAAATGCCTTTTTTTGGGCTTCATTCATCTGGAAGGCAGCACCTCATCCTGGACCTGAACTGAAGCCAGAGTAGCAATGAAAGTGGGCCTTTCTTGCCCTGAGTCCCCTGGAACCACAAATAGAATCTGTAGATAAGAATGGAGGGGATGCTGGGATAACAACAAGTTGAGAGTTTGTTTTGCAGCCGTGAGGTTCAGGGATCGAATCCCGGCCCTAGCCCATGCAAACCCACATGTTGAACTGCCAACTTATAACTGATAACCACCAGGATGGCAGCGAAGGTTGTTGCCTCCCATGAGGGAGGCCCCCAGTCCAGTTCCCGCCTCTCACGACCCCATATCCACCCATGTGGAACAAAACCATGTCGAAAACTGATGACATACAATTATGGAGACTACTCTGGGCCCTCCCCACTTCTCTCTGTCTCTCACCTTCTCTCTAACAATAAAATAAATCTTTAAAAAAATAGAATGGAGGGAAAGAAGAATGGGAAAATTAAAATATATACTATATACATATATATACTTGATACATTAATAAAGCTATAGACTTTTTCTACAACAAAGCTGTAACTGGGATGAATAAATTCCCTTCTTCACTACTCAGTTCACGTTCCCTTTGCCTTCAGCCTGCATCTCGGCTGTTTGGGGTTCTTTATCAGGTGATATGTTCCAGACCCTCATTTCTAAAAGAATCTGACCCTTTAGTGAATCACCCTGTACAGAACTGACTTTTTCCCCAGACTTTCTATTTTGAAAAACTTCTGGGGAAGCTGGGATGGCTCAGTGGGTTAAGTGCTCACTTTGCAGTGCAGGGGACTGAGGATCGAGTCCCGGCCCCTGCCCAAGCAGACCCATGTGCTGAACTGGGAGCTCCCCCAGTTCAGTTCTCTCTCTGTCTCTGTATCTCTCTCTCTCTCTCTCTCTCTCTCTCTCTCTCTCTCTCTCTCTCTAAAACATTAAAAACCAAAAAAAAAAAAAAAGAAAAACTTCTAACCTACAGAAATATTGAAAGGCAAGTACAATGTATATCCAAATAGCTTCATCTAGGTTTGCCAGTTATTACCATTTTGCCTCATTCATCTCTGCATATAAAAA
This sequence comes from Craseonycteris thonglongyai, assembly GCA_004027555.1. Classification (NCBI taxonomy): domain Eukaryota; kingdom Metazoa; phylum Chordata; class Mammalia; order Chiroptera; family Craseonycteridae; genus Craseonycteris; species Craseonycteris thonglongyai. Next base: position 11,173 of record PVKE010006950.1, on the reverse strand, counting down.
GTTTTTTCCTGACCTTTTGAAAGTAAGTTGCAGACATCATGACACTTCATCCCAAATGTTCTAGCATTTATTTCCATTAAGCCTTTATTTAGATAGCTTGGGCTTTACTGGGCTTCTTCAATCTGTGCTTAGGCTGTATTGAGCTTCTTAGTCTGTGAATTCATGTATTTCATCATTTTTGGAACATCAGCAATTATTTCCTCTTTAAATGTTGCCTTTGCCCCCCCTCTCTTTTTTTTGTTTTGTTTTTTCTTTAAAGAGTGTTTTATAAATTTATTTATTTATTTATTTATTTATTTATTTATGTTTGACAGAGAGAGAGAGAGAGAGAGAGAGAGAGACAGAGACAGAGACAGAGACAGAGACAGAGAGAGAACTGAACTGGGGGAGCTCCCAGTTCAGCATATGGTTCCACACGGGCCAGGCCGGGATTCGATCCTCCATTCTCGGCGCTGCAAAGTGAGCGCTCAACCCACTGAGCCATCCCGGCTTCCCCCCCCCTCTCTCTTTGCCTTCTGGGGCTCCAATTAAATGTATCTTAGATTTCTCTCTATATCCTCTATGCTTCTGTATCCCCTATTATCTGTTATTTTGTCTTTCCATGATGTATTAAGGATACCGTAATTTCTTTTTACCAATTCACTGGTTCTCTCTTCAGCTCTGTCAACTCTACTTTTTAACCAATTCATTGTTTTCTTAGGCTGGTTTTTTTTTTTTTTTAGTTCAAGAGTATCTATGTGAGTTTTTAAAAATTCTGTTATGGCACTTCTTTATAGGTACTTGTTTTCTGTAGGTATTTTAATGCATGTCTTCTTCACTTTTAAACACAATAAGCAGTGCTATTTGATCATCATTATCAGATAATTCCAGTACCTTAAATCGTTGTGAGTATATTTGTGTTTTCTGTTGTTTGTATCAGTTCTTGTGCAAGGTTTCTTATTTCTTTGTGTGTCTGATTACCTTTGACTATGGGCTGGATATCATATCTGAAAAAAATATTTTTAGAAATAATTTGAGGTCTTGTATGACAGTACATTTCTTCAGAAAGGATATTACTTGGAAACCAAATATGCTTGCTTTTGCCAGGTGACTAGAAACTTTATAAGAATGGGTTCAAGTTCAACTCAAGTTGAATTCAAGTTCAAGGCTTAAGTTTTCCTGAATGTCCCAGATAATATGATTCTGCACTACAAGTTTATAGAAATAGGGGTCCTATCTTAAAGTGTGTGTGTGGGTGGTGGAATATCTGATTTCGTACCTTGGTCAAGCTCTGGGTTTTGATTTTTGACATTCTCCACCAAACATTGCCAAACAAGGGGATGCCAGAATAACTCAGTGGTTGATCATTTGCCCCAAAAATCACAAGGTCCAGGGTTTGATTCCCGGTCCCAGCCTGTGCAAACCCATATGCTGAACTGTAGCACCACTAGTAACTGCCAGGATAGCATGGCAAAAAGGTTCACTCACCTCCCACATGAGAGGCCCCTGGGTGGGTTCCTGCCCTGCACAGCCCCACATCCACCTGTGTGGAATGAAACCATGTCACAACTAATGATGTACAACTATAGAGACTGTTCTGGGCCCTTATCCCTTCTCTCTCTCTCTCTTCCTCTCACCTTTTCTCAAATGATAAAATAAATCTTTAACAAACAAAACAAACAAGAAAAGACATTGCCAAACAACAACAGCTCAGTTTCACAGTTATATCTTCTAGATCAGTAAATGTCTACAGGACAAAAAATGTTTTGAATTCTGGGCTTACCTCTTTGGATTTTAGTCTCCTAAACGTTGGTCCAATAATTTTTCACTATATTATTAGGTTTTCAATGTTTTTAAAATTTTTTTTCACTTTTTCTGATATTTAATTTGTCTTAGTGGGAAGGTTGGAAATAAATACCTAATCAGGAGCCTTTCTCTTATCAACTACCTAAATGTGATAATAAGATCACTTAGGTTTCATTTCAATGTCTCGCCGCCCCCACTGGGTAGTAGCAATCCCATTACCCCTTGACATTAAAAATCAATCACCCAGCCAATAGTAGTGCCCCCTTTCTTCTTTCTTGTCCTGTGGCTGTGGGATGCAAAACCACCCTTTGGTAGTCTCTGCTCCTAATTTTATTTTTTTTAAGATTTATTTCATTGTTTTTGACAGAGACAGAGAGAGACAAGAGAGAAGAGGGAGGACTCAGAACAGTCTCCATAGTTGTACATCATCAGTTTTCGACACGGTTTCATTTCACACAGGTGGGCGGGGCCACACAGGGTGGGAACTGGGCTGGGGGCCTCCCGCGTGAAAGGCACATCCCCTCCCCTCGGGCAGAATCAGGGGCTGAGAACTGAACTGGGGGCCTCCCACATGCGAAGCACACCCCAGTTCAGCATGTGGGTCCGCACAGGCCAGGGTTGGGATTCGATCCTCGGTCCCCGAGGCTACAAAGCGAGCACTTAACCCTCTGAGCCATCCCGGCTTCCCCTCAACTCCTAATTTAGAGAAATCACTATTGTGCCCCCTGAAGGAAGCACTCCTCTCTTTGGTCCAAAAGCAAAGGTGTCCAATCATTTGGCTTCCCTGGGCTACATTGGAAGAAGAATTGTCTTGGGCTACACATAAAATACCTAACATTAATGATAGCTGATGAGCTAAAGAAAAAAAAAATTGCAATTTATAGCGGTTTAAGAAAGTTCACGAATTTGTGTTGGGCCGCATTCAAAGCCATCCTGGGCTGCACGTGGCCTGTGGGCCATGGGTTGGACAAGCTTGTCTAGCAAGAGCCGAGTTGCAGGAATAGAAAACATTTTGCAGGGGGGTCTTAGTTGAGATGGCAGCCGCTGCACCTTCACTTCCATTTCCTTGGTTCCTGTCTGTAGAAGAAACACTATATATACTGGACACTGATTCTGTTCTGTGATGTAGCATTTCTTAAAAGAATCCTAAAATAACCAAATGCCACTGATGCTGGGCTCAGAAACTGCCTTCCCAATTACATAGAACTATCCTACTTAGTATTACTAATTTTTATTTTAAAATTTTTACTGAACTATACACACAGAAAGTATAGTTCAATTCAATTTTACAAAGTGACCAAACCTTTGTAACTACTACCCAGGTGAAGAATAGGAATATTACTAGCACCTCAGTAGCCACTTTATGCCCTCTCCTTGTCATTGTCCTCTAAAGGTAACCACTCTGCAGACTTCTATCTCTATAGATTAGTGTGTCTGCTTATGTAACTTTATGTAAATGGAATCATATTCTGATGGTTATAGGTGGAACAGAGGATGGAGAGCCAGCAAAAGAGGCTGAAGGAACTGATAGCATGTCCCATATCTCAGAAACCTGGGGCAGAGTTTGATAAAGGAGGAAATGGTCACTGGTGTTATGAGAGTTGACTGGCTGCTGAGAACAGAGGAGATGTCTAAATTGGTTGAAATATTGGGAGCTATTTCAAATTAACTGGTGGGAACAAAATCCCCATTAAATTGGACAGAAAGATTTGAAAATAAGTCAGAGAGAGAGAGCATAGGCAGAATATCTGCTATGAAAGGGTAAAAAGAAATGGGGTAGGAAGCTGAGATGGCTCAGTGGGTTAGGCACTCACTTTGTAGCTCCGGGGACTGAGGATCGAATCCCGGCCCGGCCCATGCGGATCCATATGCTGAACTGGGGAGTTCCCCGAGTTCAGTTCTCTCTCTGTCTCTGTATCTCTCTCTGTCAAAAACATTAAAATAAATAAATAAATTTAAAAAAGATTTGTAATTGCTAAGCTTTAAAAAAAAAAAAAAAAAGAAAGATATGGGGTAGGGAAGCTGGGATGGCTCAGTGGGTTAGGCGCTCACTTTGCAGCCCTGGGGACCCAGGATAGAATCCCGGCCCTGGCCCGTGTGGACCCATATGCTGAAACGGGGAGTGCTTCCAGTTCAGTTCTCACGGGGCGAGACCCAGGCCCAGTTCCTGCCCTGTGCAGCCCTGCCCACCTGTGGAATGAAACTATGTGGAAAAACCAATGATGTGCAGCTGTGGAGACTGTTCTGGGCCCTCCCCCTTCTCTCTGTCTCTGTCTCTGTATCTCTCTGTCTGTCAAAAACAATAAAAATAAATCTTAAAAAAAAAAAGGGAAAGCCGGGATGGCTCAGTGGGTTAAGCGCTCACTTTGAAGCCCCGAGGACCGAGGATCGAATCCTGGCTCCAACCCAGGCGGACCCACATGCTGAACTGGGGTGTACTTCCTGAATGCGGTGAGGCCCCCAATTCAGTTAAAAAAAAAAAAAAAAAAGCAATGAAAAAAAAAAAAGAAAAATGGGGTAATGATGAAGGCTTAAGAAAATGATTTGCTTTTTTTTTTTTTTAAGACTTATTTGTTTTTGAGGGAAGGTAAGAGAGAGAGAGAAGAGGGGAGGACCCAGAGCAGTCTCCATAGTTGTACATCATTAGTCGAAATATAGTTTCATTCCACAGAGGTGGATGTGGGCCATGCAGGGCCGGAACTGAACCCGGGGCCTCCTGCATGGGAGGCAAGAACCCTTGCCACCATCCTGGTGGTTAATAGTTTCACCACAGTTCAGCATATGAGTTTGCACTGGCTGGGGCCAGAATTCAATCCCGGAACCTCACGATTGCAAGGCAAGAGCTCAACCTCTTGAGCTAACCCAGCATCTCTGTTTTTTAAGAGAGGATGGTAAGCCCTGTTTGTACACAAATTTGTGTGGTTCAACAGTGAAAAGGAAATGAGTGGTACAGATGAGAGAGGGATAGGTGCAAAAGGGACGTTCTTCAAAACCTAAGTGCAGGGAACAAGCTTAGATAGGAGTTGAAAGCAAAGGAGAAAAGGTAGGTGGGTGCCAGTGAAGTTGGTAGCACAGTTTGGTGGCATGGAGGTGAGGAATCAGACCCCAATATTTTTTTTTTTCTTTTAAAGATTTATTTTTATTGTTGTTTTTGACAGAGAGAGAGGGAGAGAGGGAGAGAGAGAGAAAGAGAGAGAGAGAGAGAGATACAGAGACAGACAGAAGGGGGAGGGCCCCGAACAGTCTCCATAGTTGCACATCATTGGTTTTTCCACATAGTTTCATTCCACAGGTGGGCGCGAGGCTGCACAGGGCAAGACCCCAATATTTAGGCCAAAGAACTGCCCAGGTTCTAGGTGTTAATTTTCCTCTCCTAAAATAGTCAGATGTTTGGCAGCCCAAGTGGACTATGCACGACTCATCTTCTGCTACCCACCTGTGAAGTGAAAGCAAAGGGTTAAGCAGGTTAAATGTCAGCAAGGTTGCAGGATGCATGGCACTTCATCTAGACCAAGCTTACCCAACTTGTGGCCCACGAGCCACACGCGGCCCAGGACGGCTTTGAATGCGGCCCAACACAAATTTGAAACTTTCTTAAAACATTATGAAACATATTTTTGCGATTCTTTTTTTTTTAAGCTCATCAGCTATCATTAGTGTTAGTGTATTTCATGTGAAGCCCAACACAATTTTTCTTCTTCCAGTGTGGCCCAGGGAAGCCAAAAGGTTGGTCACCCGTGGTCTAGCCCATCTCTGGACCTGCCAGTTTTCACCAGCTTCTCGCCTTCTTTCTGGGCCAGGGCAGATCCCCTCTTCCTCCTTCCGCTCCTCCAAATGGAAGAAGCGGGGCTCCAGTAGAAGGGTCGGGGCACGCGCGTATCCGTTGCGCCTGCGCATCGGGCTCCTCGGATCTCTGGCACCCGGTGCCAGATCGAAGCTTGTTCTGCTTTCTCTCGCTCTCGAGCGCGCGCCTGCGCAGAAAACGAGGAAACTGGGCTCCCCGTTAGGTCCCGGCGCAGGCGCGCTTCGGGCTCCGGGCCTCCCGGCCTGAGGGAGAGGGACGGGGAAGATGGCGGCTGTGGTGGAAAATGTAGTGAAGCTGTGAGTGGTCATTTCTTTCTCTTCTTGGGCGACAGGTCTTGTAAGGGGCCTGGGAAGAGGGGGCGGTGCGGGAGTGAATGAGGCTAACAGAGGGACGTGCCCGCGAAGGCCATGTTGCGACTCCTACTGGGGAGGGCAACAGGAGACTCCGGAGAAGACGTTGCGCTTCTTTGGAAACTTGTAGAGGCCCTGAGGGGGGCACACGGGAGCTCCTCACGGGCAGCTTCCCAAGGCTATGCGGGACTGCAGTCTGAGCGCTCCTTCAGGCTTTCGGTCTCCAGAGTATGGCGCCCTTGTTGCGTACGACAGACAGTCCCGGGGTCGCTCCCTAAGCGCCGCAGACCGGGAGCCGGGCCGAGGGAGGACGTGGAAACGACCCGTGTCTCCGCGAAGCCCGGCCACCGACCCCTCCCCATCGGCTTCCCGCAGCGCGCCCTGGAGCAACAGGCTCGGCTGCTCTGCGCAGTTAAGCCCGTGACGTTGAGGGGAGAGCTTCTTGGGTATCAGGTACCCAAGACCAAAAATATTCTCGGGAAGAATTTGTTGAAGAGCAGATACAAAAGGGAAAGAACTTCAGGGGAGAAGGCCTGTGCGTCGCCCCGTCCCAGCCATCAAAACACGGGAGCTGGACGGGAGCAGTCCAGGACGCCTTTGCAGCCTGGAGATGCATGTAGATGGGCAGATTTCGAGCCAAGTGAAAGTTAATGGTTTTGGGGGAAATGGTCTGTTAGCTGTGAGTTAGAGACGCTTTGGGACTTGATTGAACCCAGCCTCCTTCCTGAAGAAGCATGTCAATGAGTTGAAATGGGTTCATGCCCATGGGCGAATAGAGCAAGCTCCTTTTAATTGGGCTTGGTACAGAGGTGGGAAAATTGAGGGGTGTGTAGTTGTCCAGTCAGGGCTTTTGGATTTTGACTGGATGACAAGGTAAAGGTTTGGGAACTTGTTCTAAGCTTCTCATTTGTCTTTGTGGTGGGCTGAACCCCACTCTTCCCAATAGTCTTTCATTAGGGTACATTGCTTCTTCTCCTCCCCCTCTCCCTCCGCCTGGAGCCTTTTCTTTCCGAATGCTTTCCCACTTCCATTAAGCTAAGTGCCTTCTTTGTGGGTGTTTTTTTTTTCCTTCGCTTCTATCTTGCCTCTTTCAGCCATCCCTCCTCCCAACACTATTATCTTTCTCTGTGATCTGCCCACTCGTTTCTCTAGCACTCTCTTCAGGCTGCCATTTCCCTCAATTTAGAAATAATGTACCACTTACATAGTTATTCTTCCTGACTCAGATGTTCTTTCTTTGTTTCCCTCCCTTTCTCTTTGTTGATTCCCGCTCAACTACCCCAACCTCCCACCCCATCCCATTGTAAGGGGAGGTTTTACACAGGTTTCATGCTTCCTGAAAAAGAGTCAAAGCTTCTGAAGGAATGTCAGACTTGCCTAGGTTTTGAGAATTTAATGTAATGAGATTTTTTATGAAGAATGGCTTTCTTCAGGAAACTAGAGTTGCCAACCCTTTTGTGTTGTGTTAGAAGTTGGGGGTTGCCCATTTAAATAGAGCATGGCTTCTTATTTCTCTTTAAAGAACTATAGAGGGGAAGCCAGGATGGCTCAGTGGGTTAAGCGCTCACTTTGCAGCCCTGGGGACCAAGGATCGAATCCTAGCCCATGTGGACCCATATTCTGAACTGGGGAGTGCCCCCAGTTCGATTGTCACCGGGGTGAAGACCCTGGCCCAGTTCCTGCCCTGTGCAGCCCTTTGCCCACCTGTGGAATCAAACTATGTGGAAAAACCAATGATGTGCAACTATGGAGACTGTTCTGGGCCTTCCCCCTTCTCTCTGTCTCTGTATCTCTGTATCTGTCTCTCTTTCTCTCAAATATAATAAAAAATAAATTTTTAAAGAACTATAGAGGTTGTGAGGGTCATCAGCCACTGAGTGCCAGTAATGAGAAACCAACTTTCTCCTCAGTTGTACTGCAGAGAGCTGTGCTTCACAATGCACTTTCCTACAGAACTTTCCCTTTAAGCAGTGGCTTGCCTTCATCCTGTACCGTTCACACCCTGGAAAGAGATGCTTTTCTGTTGCTTCTCTTGATCATGGTGTAACTAGTCTTCTAACAGCTGAAGTTATACATTGAGGTCAGGACTTCTAGCTCATCTTTTCTGACTTGTTATCTTGTTTCAGGAGAAGAATTTTTCTATTTGTAAATTTTCTGTCCCAAATGTGTCAGAATTGAAACAGTCTTTAAGGTGTCTTACTAGAGTAAAATACTAGTATTAAATAGCTGTGGCTGCTAGTTTGATACCTTCTGAATTAGGGAACAAGATCTAGAGGAAAGGGGAAGTTGGGATGGCTCAGTAAGTTAAATGCTCACTTTGCAGCCCCAGGACCGAGGATTGAATCCCGGCCCCAGCCCATGCAGACCCATATGCTGAACTGGGGTGTGCTTCCTATGCAGGAGGCCCCCAGTTAAGTTCTCGCAGGGGTGAGCTTCCCATGTGGGAGGGCCCCGGTTCAGCTCCCAGCTCATGGGGGTGCGCCTCCCATGCGGGAGGTCCCCCACCCAGTCCCCACCCTGTGGGGCCCCCTCCCACCTGTGTGGAGCGAAACCTGTCGAAAAACTGATGAGGTACAACTATGGAGACTGCGCTGGGCTCTCCTGCTTCTCTCTCTCTCTGCCAAAAACAAATCTTTAAAAAAAAATAAACGGGGGGAAGCCGGGATGGCTCGGTGGGTTAGGCGCTCACTTTGCATCGCCGGGGACCGGGGATCGAGTCCCGCCCCGGCCCGTGCGGAACCATATGCTGAACTGGGAGCTCCCCCAGTTCAGTTCTCTCTCTGTCTCTGTATCTCTCTCTCTGTCAAAAATAAAAATATATTAAAAAATAAATAAATAAAATAAATAAACGGGAAGCCGAGACGGCTCAGTGGGTTAAGCGCTCACTTTGCAGCCCTGGGGACCAAGGATCGAATCCCGGCCCTGGCCCCAGCCTGTGCGGACCCACATGCTGAACTGGGGAGATCCCCCATGTCTCTGTTTCTCTCTCTCTGTCTCTCTGTCAAAAAAAAACCCCAAAAAAACGCTTTAACCCCCAGAAGGGGCCAGCGCCATCTTAAAAAAAAAAAGAGTCGTCAGGGTTCAGAGAAAGCATCTTGAGTAGCACAGGGTTTGGACTCATGAGAAGCACAGAATGAACTTTCATCTCTTCTTTGTAGGTTAGACTTAAGTCTGATTAGACACCTGATTTCATCATGTGTCCCTGATGAGAATTTCTTTTTTTTTAAAGATTTATTTTTATTGTTTTTTGTTTGTTTGTTTTTGACAGAGAGACAGACAGAGACAGAGAGAAGGGGGAGGGCCCAGAGCAGTCGCCATAGTTGACAGCATTAGTTTTCCATATAGTTTCACTCCACAGGTAGGCACAGGGCTGCGTGGGGCAGGAACTGGACCAGGAGCCTTCCGCATATGCCCCGGCAAGAACTGAACTAGGGGCATACCCCAGTTTAGCATATGGGTCCACCTGGGCTGGAGCTGGGATTTAATCCTTGGTCTCCGGAGCTGCAAAGCGAGCACTCAACCGGCTGAGCCATCCCAGCTTCCCTAGTAATTTATTTCTAAAGTGTCTTTTCTCATAATGGCTTAATGTCCCATGAGGCAGAAATGGAGGCAAATAGAACAAAATACCAGTCTCCCAATCGCTTGAGGCAAAGAGAGAAAGAGTTTGTACCCTGTGCCCTGTCCCATCACACACATACACCCCTGATTTGTCTTTCCTGCAGCCTTGGGGAGCAGTACTACAAAGATGCCATGGAGCAGTGCCATAACTACAATGCCCGCCTCTGTGCGGAGCGCAGTGTGCGCCTGCCTTTCTTGGACTCACAGACTGGAGTAGCTCAGAGTAACTGTTATATCTGGATGGAAAAGCGACACCGGGGTCCAGGTGAGGTTCCAGACTCAGGAGCACAAGGAGGGAGAAGCTTCCTTGTTTTAGGAATAAGCCAGCTGAGAGGTATTTTTCCTACTGCTTTTCACCCATGGATGGATATGGTCTTCCCTGTGATTAGAAGCCTAGGAGGGAAGAAGCAGACAGGTTCCTACTAGCATCTTGGTTTTCTGCAGAGCTATGTGTTAGCCAAGGCCATGGAATTTACATTTATTTTTCTTTTCCATAAACTATCCCTCCCCTACCCCTGCCCCCAGCACTGTTCATATTTCTCCTTTGCTCTAGAACTCAAGTGGGGTCTACTCATCTAGAAAGTGTTTGAGGTTATTTTTTAGCACTAAGTTAGGGCTTGACTTCCCTCTTTTCTTCTTTCTACAGGATTGGCCTCTGGGCAGCTGTACTCTTACCCTGCCCGGCGCTGGCGGAAAAAGCGGCGAGCCCACCCTCCTGAGGACCCAAGACTTTCTTTCCCAACTATTAAACCAGGTAAAGCACATTGCTTCCTGAGTTGGGGCGTGGCCTGCTGCATGATCAGAGGCTTGCTAATCTGTTATTTACCAAACGCAGTGCTAAATCCTTAAGCTATTAAAATGAATCAAATGTGATTCCTTTTGTCAAAGAACTCAGCCTAATAAAAGAGACAGCTAAACAGATAAGTTACAGTGCCAGGTGAACTAGGGCATCTTGGTTCCTGGACATCCAGAGACCAGAGATGGTGACCAGCCTATGGCTGGTCTAGCACTGTGTAGACCCAGAGCAGTCTGCTTACAGCACTTCTGATCCTCACCTCATCCTGACCTTGCCTTACAGACACGGACCAGACCCTGAAGAAGGAGGGGCTGATCTCTCAGGACGGCAGTAGTTTAGAAGCTCTACTGCGCACCGACCCCCTGGAGAAGCGAGGTGCCCCAGATCCCCGAGTTGATGATGACAGCCTGGGCGAGTTTCCTGTGACCAATAGTCGAGCACGGAAGGTAAAGATTAATTTTCTGGCTAAGGGAGTTTTGATGAAAACCAGTCAGAATGGAAGCAGAACCTGTGGGCCAGGAGGCAGACCTCTGGAGTTTTGTTCCTGCTTCATTCCCTAATTAGTGCTTCATTGTGACCACCCAATCTTTCCTTCTTTCTCCTAAGTACAGACTGTCCTTCATTCATTTTTTGTCACAAAGTCTTTTGATGCCTGGGGTTACATGGGTGAAGCAGACCTGGTCCCTGCCAACAGGGACAATAAAACTATACATAAAATAATAGCAGTGGAAAATACTCCAGGCACTGTACTGAGTGTTTTTCATCATTTTCTCCAGTCTGTATGACCTTACAAAGTAAGTGCTATGGTCCTCATTTCAC
>PVKE010006949.1:0-52424 GCA_004027555.1 Craseonycteris thonglongyai | reverse complement strand
AGAAATGATGAAATACAGTCATTTGTGGCAACATGGATGGACCTAGAGACCATCTTATTAAGCGAAATAAGTCAGACTGAAAGAATCCGGAAAAATATGACCTCACTTATAGGTGGAATATAAAACTGAAAGTTACAAAGACACAGAGACCTATGGACACACTCAATAACTTGGTGATTGCCTGAGGGAAGGGGAGGAGCGGGGAGGGAGAGAGGGAGGGGATGTGGGAGAGGACACCAGCATTATGGACACACTCAATGGTTTGTTATTTACCTGGAGAGGAGGGAGGAGGGGGGAGGGAGAGTTGTGGGCGGAGGGGGGAGTGGGCACCAGATATATGGGGTTGGAGGGAGACCTGATTCTGGGAGCTGGGCACATAATGCGATGCATGGGTGAAGTGATGTGGAGTTGTACATCGGGAAACTATCTAATTGTTACCAACCAATGTCACCCCATTAAATTTAACAATAAAATATAATAATATTAAATTAAAAAAAAATGAATTGAGGTTGATTGCATGCCAATTATACTTCGACAAAGTGATATTAAAAAAAAACAAAACATGCTTCCAAATTTCACAAACTATCAGTAACTTCTCATTTGAGAATCAAATGTTGAATTCATAATAATATATTAAGATATTTCCTTCTAAATGAATGAGAAAAATCCAGGACGAGGAGAAACGCAGAAATACATAAACTCATATTCCTTATTTATAAATAATAACAATACTAACAAAAGCACTTTTTTGTTTCTTGTGGTAGAAGTGAGAAAGGCATTATAACCTGGAATATGGGCAAGAATAGAGAGAGGACTAGAACTATGGTTACAGTTTGTAGATTATTATAGTCCTATCTAACAGACTAGCCATTGGGCTAGTGTATGACCCAAATTGAGGCAAAAAATAGTCAAATGAAGACCTTCGGGAAAGGCTCAGAGGATTTGTTGAGCTTGGGTCAACAGGCCACAGTGTCATCAAAACTTCAGTTAGGGTCATAATGGAAATAAATGTATAGGGATACTTTGCATAGAATAGGGGGAATAACTTATAAATTAAATATTTGTTCTTTTCCAAAAATTTGGCAACTGTCCTACCAGTGTCCTAAACATTGAAGTGAATAAAATGCCAAGGTTTAAATAATGGCTCAATAGTCAGTAAACTCAAAGATGAGACAGGTCAATGAAACTAAAGAGAAATATTAACTCAGTGAATGCTGTCTATTCAGGACACATCCATCTAGAATATTGTCTATAGTATTTTCACATGGAGTAGAAAAAATGAGATATAAAAGGTCAATAGACTAAATACAAATCTGTACAGTGCTTTACATTTTCTCAAACCATATTTTTCTTCACTGGATCCTTTAAATAATCTAAAATCATGTAAGCACTGTGCCAGGATCTTCCCTTGGCCCCCACCCACTGCCCCTTGTGTATTTATCTTTGTGTTTTTACACAAATAAATCCTGAGAGGTAATAAGTTTTTCCTTTGAACTGTCGTGTTTTCCACATTATCTAGAAAAGTAGATTTATCAGTGACTGAAAATGTAATAGAGTAAGTGAGGGAAAGTGGAGAAGAGGCATTTAATATGTGTTGAAATGTGTCATTACCCAATTAATTTTAAAAAATCTAAGCACTAAAGATAAGAGACATGGTTAACAACTTACGAATTAGACAGGAGGCTAAGTCATGTGACCATGTCCTTCCAGAACTTGTGATTAGAAAAGCAAATTCCAGTACCTGTTCTTGTAGAGTCTTTATGATGTTCTGTGCCCCTGTGACCTCAGGGCATACAGGGGGAAATACAGAAAGCATGCTAATTCACAAGCCATTCAGTATCAAGTTGGTATCCAATAAACTAGCATCTTTAGTTATTCATCATTCTTCCCATTTCTATCTACTCAGTCCTGATTATTCACCCTGAAATAGTTACCGGTATCCTAGAGAGTCCCTACAAAGTACTAACACTGTTCTAAGCACTTTTCACCTACTAAGTCATTTAATTACCGCAAGGACTCTATGAGGAGGTACTATTTTTGCATATTCACTAACAGATGAAATGGCCATGATACAAGTAGGTACTTTCTGCAGGTAGCACACAGCAGGTGAGGGTAAGAGATTCAAGTCCAAGCAGTCTAGAATCAGAACACTTGTTCTCACCCACAAGGCTACCCAGTGTCCATTTCTATTTCAGATCAGAATCACCTCTCTCCTGGAATATTACTGGTCTCCATTAAACTTACTATTGTTTATATTATTAACTTCTAATTATAATAATGACATATGTATACAGTCTCCAAGTAAAATATTACAATAGCATGAATTTAAAAAGTCTCATGTGGGCACTAGCTGCAATCCTCCGTATTTTCCCCGTGGTCTGCTTTGTCTCCTTGTAGATATTTTTCTTCATATGCATTATGTGATCTTTAAAAATTTACAGTCCTTTTTTTACATTTTTAGAAATAAATGTTTTTATATCATTCATTTGCAAACTTAACTTTTTAATTCATCTATATGTCTTCGAGAGCATTCTAAATCAAGATATTGTGACCTTTAAAAAAAGAAAACTATGTAATTTTAGTAACAAATGTCAATCCAATAAACTTAATTAAATCAGAAGAGGGATGCTGGGATAGCTGAGCAGGTTGAGTGCTTGCCATCCTGTCATGAGGTCTGGGGATCAATTCCAGGCCCCGGCCTGTGCAAGCCCCATATGCTGAACAGTGGGGCAACTAGTAACTGCCAAGATGGCTCAGCAGTGAAGGTTCTTTTTTCCCATGGGAGAGACCCCCAGTTCAGTTTCTGCCCTGCTCAGCCCTGCACCTACCTGTGTAGAATGAAACCATGTCACAACTAGTAATATTTAACTCGAGACAGCTCTGGGCCCTCCCACTTCTCTAAAATAAAAATAAATAAAATAAAAAACAAAAAAGCAGAAGAAAACCCCATTCCCTTTCTTGAAAAGCTACCTCCATTCCAAAATAGAGATGCCATAATCTTATTTACCATGGTCTACTGCTCTCTTTTCAGTATCAGTGGAATTAAGCAAACTTCCTCCCGAAGTTAAAGACCAGAAAATAACATTTAAAGGAGCAATAGATTGAGAACTATATACACAGGATGAGGGGAACCATTTATAGCAACTAATCAATAGACAAAACAATCCTCCCCTGGAGGTTAGCCACGCAGTGAGGCCAGATCCACTTATTAATAAAGTCAATGTAGATGACCAGAATATTTGGTTTACTCATGCATCTCATCTCCATAGAAACCTGGAGTATTGGGGAATACTTGTTCTACATATTGAACCAATCTCTTCACAGACTTGAATGTGTTTATTTCTTTACTTGTTTGCTATTTCCAGAATGTAAGCTCATGAAGACAGGAATTATCCCTCTCTTATTTCCTGCCTCAATACCATTACCCCACTCAATACCTGGCATGTAGCTGGAGCTTAACAAATACTTGTTGAATGAGTAAATGAAGCCAAAGACATCTGACAAGTCTCATGAATCCTGTACCTTGACTTTTCTGAGTCCCTAAGAAACAGAAGGATTTGATCACCTGTGCCACTGTAGCATGCTCTGAAGAATTATAGATCTACAGCAGACATTAATAACTACTCATCAAAATAACACCTACCTTTGGCAAAAGAGAAAGAATAGAAGCTTTAGAGTCAGTCACTGAGTTAACCAATGTCCACCATATGCTTGCTACATGAACTTGGGTCAATTTTTCAACCTCTCTCTCTTTAGTTTCCTTATCTGTAATAATAAAGATAATAAAATCTTTAGGATTTAATGGACACTGGGTGAAAGAAAAGATATTAAAGCATTTCATAACATGTGAGTAAGTGTTCAGTAAATGTCAACCCAGAGCCTGTTTCTCTTACCACCCACTCGCCACCCCCTAACAAATAATAAGATTTAGCCTTTATTTACCCTGATAAGCATTTGTCTTCTCTCATTTCCATTTGTAGCAATCTGGGCAACAATTTCTTTCTTTTCCCATGCTGATCTACTGTTTTGTTGGAATCAGGCCCAGGGCTCTGGCCTCCAGAGATTACTATTGGACTAAGAAGCATTATGGATCAAGTCCAAGTGTTATAGCACATAATGGCACTACCATTAAAAGAAAAACAAACCCAACTGTCATAGTAATTTTATGGACTGTAATATATATCCTAAAGTTTATAGTAGGGTTACCAAGGTGGTGTTCTGAAAATCAAAAATCATACCAAAATTACTCATCTCCTTATAGAAATAATTGGCTATAGTGATTATTAAAACAGACACCTTGCTTTGAGTCTCGAGTTTTCTCCAAAGGTTATAATTTCAAGCCAGTGAATGTTAATTCAAACAGGGAAAGGTAGAATCTTTAACTTACTCTCACCAGATTTAGACTTCCACCCAGTGATAGTCTTTATTCAACCCCCACCACTTCTGCGACCTCAAAGTCTTTTAAATCTACCTAAAAACTCCTATTTACAAAGTCTTACTGCAAGCTTGTCCAACCTGCGGCTCATGGGCCACATTCTGTCCAGGATGGCTTTGAATGTGGCTCAACACAAATAAATTTGTACACTTTTTTAAAACATGAGATTCTTTTGTGACCTTCTTTTTTAGCTCATCCACTATCCTTAGTATCAGTGTGTGTTATGTGTAGCCCCAAACAATTTTTCTTCCTCCTGTGTGGCCCAGGGAGGTCAAAAGGTTGGACACCCGTGTCTTAGAGTCTCAGAAACACTTACATTTGTTCTGTCATGTACGCACCCTAACAAGACATCTGAACGCTTTAAAAAGAATTTAAGGAGACTCAACTAAACACACCCCTCTCCCTCTAATCAGCCTCCTTCTGCTCCAGCATTTAAGAATGTCTTCTCACAAATTATTGGGGCAGATCTGTTGGGTGATCTCCTAGCAATCAGATGTATCTTTAAAACATGCTATCCATTACTTCTTCATTCTGCATTACAACCTTGAACAATGCCCAGCTTGATGAAAGCAGTGTTTCTACTACCTGGTTAGCTTGCAACCATCACCTCGGAGTGGAGATCAGTCCAGGCAGCTTATAAATCTTGTTTAAAAAAAAAAAGTGAACCAGGTTCTTGTTTTGAGACCTGAAGAGTATCAAAAATAGTTGGAGCATTTTCTTGCCGTAAAAGATTACATCTTTTCCGCAAAGATTTAACAAGAGCCACTGAGTTAGAACAATAGTTCAGATAGTCTGTAGGATTAGCTAAATATATGGCCCTCCAAAAACAATGGCAGCTCCATTACTGGACCACAGCTCACCATTCAGAAGAGCTTATCTCAGAGTTTCTTATTCATGGAAAGCTCAAGCCAGGAGGAATTCACACACTACTTATGCATCATCACAAAAGAACTCCAAAGTGGAAATTATCAGCTAGATGTGCCTGGATGAGCTTAGGAAGAACTATCCTTTCTCAGTTCTGGATTCCAGGATTTTTTTTGGTCTAAACATGTAAGATGCAGCCAAGCAATGCATCCAGTTTGCTGAGCCTTTGTTCTGTTTAGTAACAAGCAAGTGAGTTTCATGGAGTTGCCAGTGGAGATAAGATCTGTGTCCCTCCTTTAAAGATTTATAATCAGACCAGTCTGAAAAAGCCAGTTGCACACAAGTATCTACAGGGAGGCGGCATGGGTAAAAAACTGGGAAATAAATATAAAGCAAAAGGCTGGCTAAGCATCAGTCCTTCAGGCCAACTGTTTGCTAGGAGGGGGAGGGGGGGAATCCAATCAAGAGCGGTGTTTCAGGACCTACCGGTAGATCTTTCCATCATCTCTCATCAACCTTCCTGGCCATATCTTCACAAGGCATCTGCCCTCTGAAAATGGCCTGATGATCTTAAAGGGCAGTGTGTGTTATGATACTGTTAGTCCCTTAAAGCAGCGTGTTCAAGTAACTTAATTCTTTAAAGATGGAGAAGAGATAAAGAGAAATATAGGTTGTACAATTCATTCTCAGGATATTTCATCAGCTGACTGGTTAGCGATGATATTCCATTAGTGATAAGATAAGGCCAAGATGAAAAAAATTAACTGAATTTGGACACATTTCAAACTGACAAAATCCCAGCCCAATAAAAGTGGCAAGTTAAAATTTAGATCTCTCCTCTTCTCTTCTCTTCTCTTCTCTCTTCTCTCTTCTCTTCTCTTCTCTCCCCTCCCTCCCCTCCCCTCCTTTCTCTCTTCTCTCTCTCTCTTTCTCTCTCTTTCCCTCTATAAATTTGCCCCAACCCCAAGACAAGCTAAACCACTAAACACTTACATTATAACAGTGAAATGAAAGCTTTGTGTGGATATTGGGAGCTGAAAACTATTTTGCTACCTTGCTTATAAAATCATCCACCCTCCCAGATTCACCATCAGAAAATTTTGTTTCTTCTTTGGCTATGGGACGAATTTAGAACAGTCTGGTTTCTCCTGGTGGTGATGAGTGGGTTGGGGAGAGGTGGGGCAGAGGTTAGGAAATTTGTGAGCAGAGCATTTGTTCATATCTCAATTAAAATTGTTAATTAGGTATAGCAGAGATTTCTGGGATGTTACAACGTTATGTTGAACTCCTTATTTTTGAGGGGAGTTCACTCCCATTTTAAATGATCTTCTTTGGATGAGCCAGTGGGCAAGGCTGAAACCCAAAAAGTTTCAGGGAAAACGGAAAAGTAAAACAAACAAACAAACAACAAAAACACTGACAGTTTGAACATATCAGCAATTTTTTTAGAGACAAAAACTAACACAATCGTGATAGACAAAAAAATCTCCTTCTTATATAGAAGTCATCATAAAGCACTTTGGGGGTAGTTGGGAAAATAATCTGCTCATGATATTGACTGGAGAAATGTACCTATAAATGTCCTTATTGGTAATATTTCACCTGCCAGTTACTTATAACCAACAAAATACAATTTACTGGTAATACAACTGGCCCAAAATGTCCTACAGGAAATTATGCAAGTTTTTCTTTCTAAGACCAGCCACCAAGAAAGGTAAAAGAAAAGAAAAAATATAAAATAAATCTTGGACCAGAAGAATTGGGTCACAGGTGGAGAGAGATACCATTCTATAGAATATCACTAATTCTTAGTTTTTAAGGAAACATGGTTCCCATTAGGCCTAAGAGAGTTTCTTAAATGTGACCTACATTCAAGCATAATTATCTTTCATTCCCAATTGGCAAACATATACTGCATAACCTCGTTATAAAATCCCATAATTAATACAATTTTGAATGTTATGAGCCAAATTATCTGACCTAAAATGTAGTAAGATATATAATAGTTGAAGACAATTAGAATAGTGACTCTAACTTAGCCCCGCCCCCAGTGCTTCAAAACAACAGCTTTCCTTTATGCAGCCTGACATTTAATCCATAGATGTTATCCCTAAATTCAGTGAGAGGAGAAGCTAGAAATGCTACAACCTTACCAACTAGTCAGGAACAGTTTTAAATATTACCTTCCAAGTTCGACAAAGGCTAAAAGTAAAGCATTGCACATGAAACTGTGGAAGCAGACATCTATTCTATAGACAGATTAAATTAGTTATTTATGCTATTGTCTTTATTGGGATTTTCTCAAGTAGTACCTAAGAGACATGCTGTGGCTTAGGAGACAAAACATTGAACAGTTTGGATCGAAGTACCAGGTCTGTACTTACTAGCTCTCTGCTCTTAAACTTATCACCCAACTCTCATATGAAATGGGATAGCAGCAATACCCACTTCACAGTTTGTTTGTTTGTTTGTTTGTTTGTTTACTTGTTTCTTGGTTGGGGTGACATTGGTTAGAAAAAGTATATAGGTTTCAAGTGCACAATTCTATAATACATCATGCGTATGTTGCTTTGTATGCTCACCACCCAGAGTCAGTTTTCTTTTGATCACCATATATTTGACCCACCCTCTCTCCTCCCCAAGTCCCATCTCCCCTTATCCTCAGGTAACCACTAAACTATTATCTGTGTCTATGAAGTTTTGTCTCTGTTTGTCTTGTTTCTTTGGTGCTTTCAGTTTTATTGCACATATGAGTGAAGTCATATGGTTCTTGACTTTTTCTGTCTGACTTATTTTGCTCAGCATAATAATCTCAAGATCATCTGTGTTGTTGCAAATGGCAGTACCTCATCCTTTATCGTGGCTAAGTAATATTCCATTGTGCACATGCACTACGTCTTCTTTTATCCAGTCATCTCGCGAAGGATACTTTGGTTGTTTCCATGTCATAGTTACCATGAATAATGCAGCAATAAACATAGTATTTTTTTAAGAACAAATACAATCATTGGAAGTAATTTATACCTCAAAATGATTAAACAAATGTTTGACTTGTTATTATACCTTCAAATATTAAGAATGTATGCAGAGAAATGACACATGATGAAAGATATCTTAAACATGTTCATTGAAGCTACATTTTTACAAATGACATGGGCTATAAATAAATATTGAATATACATCTAGAAATTCCAGGTCCTAAAACTGTGCTTTCAAAATTAGCACGGACTTGCAATTAAAGGAGGCAGGTTGTACACATATATTTATACCCTCTCCTATCCAGAAGTGTATTAAAATGTCAAGGGAGCAAAGTAAACGGTATAAACTCATAAGATTAAATAAGGGATTCCAGGAAAGCTCAGTGGTTAAGCAATGGCCTCAAAATCTTGAGGTCCAGGATTTGATTCCCAGCCCTGGCCCATGCAACCCCATGTGCTGAACTGCAGGATGGCTCGGTGGCAAAGATTCTTGCCTCCCATGTCCCATACAGGAGTTCCAGTTCAGTTGTCACTCCTCATGGCCCCATATCCACCTGTGTGGAATGAAACCATGTCACAACTAATGATGTACAACTTCGTAGACTGCTCTAGGCCCTCCCCCTTCTCTCTCTCTCTCTCTCTCTCTCTCTCTCTCTCTCACTCTCTCTCAAAACAAAAAAAAAATCTTAAAAAAAAAAAGATAAAATAAGAATAAGAAGTGGTCATTAGTTGAGGAAAGAGTCCAACAAATTTTTGGAAGATGAGAAGTAAATGGAGACATGTTAAAAATGACAGTCATGAGTGAAACAAAGGAGAAGTGAGTGGTGGTGTAACAGGGATAGACATAAACTGCCTAGAAGAACCACTGAGCTGCTCTGAATCAAAATTCAGATACAACAGGGGTGGCAGTGACACATAAGATTAACAAATAAGGGAAATCGATTAAAGTTCTGTTCATGGGTAAGCTGATTCGCCACTAGGTAAATCATGACCCCAGTCATGGTATTTGTCTCAGTCTAAAATGTAAACAGAAAACCAAAGATCCCCTTACATTTGAAAAAGTCCCTAATGTGGGAGATGGACGAAGATAAACAAATAGGAAATACTGATTTCAAACTAAAAAGATAATATAGAGAACAGAAGTTTTTACAGAAATTCTAACATCTTTAGAAGAATTCAAGAATATATGGTACCTATTAGACAAGAACAGGGTACTATGAAAAAAGAGCAAACTTATTAAGGAGGAAACTTGACTGAAAAATATGATGGACCAAAGGAAAAAAGAAATTTTAGGATATAAAATGGAGACAAATCTCCCAGAAAATAAAATAAAAAATAGAGAGAAAGATCAAACCAGGAGGACTAATAGATAAGTCGTAGGAATTATGAAAAGTGAGTAGCAAAAATGGAGGGGAAAAAAATGTTAATTTGAGTGATATAAGGAAATTTCGGATAGTAGCTGAAAGACTTAAAACTTCAGATTTGAATAGCCCACGAGTGGCTGTTAAAAGGTCTCCATCTGGGGTCATTGTTAAAAGAAAAATGCAGGAAGAAGCAGATCCTCAAAGAATGAGACTCAAGCATAAACATCATACATCAGCAACATCAAGTGCTCAAGGGAAAGGAACAGATACTTAAAAATACTGAGGAAAAGACATCTTTAACAATATTTTTATACCTAATTATTACTGAAGTGTGAACATAGATCACTTACATGTGCTGATTTTCTCACATTCAAAGAATTAGGAGTTGCATCTTACATATAATTTCTTAGAAATTTTGCTGAGGCTGTAGAGCAGCAAAAAGAAGTAAACAGTGCCAAAGAATGGAATACCAGAAAGGAGGAAGTAAAGCAAAGAAAGGTAATGCCAACAGCATCATGGTGTAGCAAGCCTACAGAACAAGACAGACACAAGTAGAAAAAGAAGAGCTTCAGAAGGAAGAAGTTTCTGGAAAATTCTTAACAAAATTTCTCATTGAACAAAAAAAAAGAGAGAGAGAGAACCAAAGAAAGGCAAGTTGAATAAGGGAGGAAAATGCAATTAGAAACTCCAGAATAATGAAAAGCTGTACAAGAAACATAATAATATACTATGTGGCACTGCCATAAATAATATGGAGCCCTGATGTGACCACATTTACTGGTTTACAGTTTTAGAATCAACCTACAAAGATGAGAGAATTATGATTAGAGAGCGGAAGGCAAATGTTAATACTCATGACATTGTAAAGGTACAAATTGGGAAAGAGTGGAAGAGAAGAAATGAAAATACGGGGACTCACATGGTCTATTATTAAAGGAAGAAGTCTTTTACCTGAAGTTACTAAAGGAATGAGTATTTTATCTAAAGTTGCATAAATAAAGATCTAAAGTAGAGATAAGGCTGAAGAAGTCTTGAGTGACTTAAGTTACATTGTCATCTATCAGCTTAGGAAGACAGTATATAGTATGTAGTACCGATAACCAAAGAATTAGCATGATAGGAATACTGTTTAGATATATAGAGGTAAGTATCAAAAATACTATAAAAATTAGAAGTTACATCCAAGAAGAGACTGAAGATGAGGATTGGGACGAGAAAATTGTAGCTTTTCACACAAATGCTTCTGTCTTTTTTGTTACCATGTACAGTTTTCATCTTGATAAAAATTTTCAGACTATTAACATAAAAATCCAAGTGTTGGGAAAGCTGGGATGGCTCAGCGGGTTAAGAGCTCACTTTGCAGCCCTGGAGACTGAGGATCGAATCCAGGTCCCAGACCTTGTGGACCCATATGCTGAACTGGGGAGTGCCCCTGGTTCGGTTCTCACCAGGGTGAAGACCCCGGCCCAGTTCCTGCCCTGTGCAGCCCCTTGCCCACGTGTGGAATGAAACTATGTGGAAAAACCAATGATGTGCAACTATGGAGACTGTTCTGCACCCACCCCCCCCTTTTCTCTGTCTCTGTCTCTGTAGCTCTCTCTCTCTCTCTCTGTCAAAAACAATTTTAAAAAATTAATTAATTAAAAAAAAAAATCCAAGTGCATACATTTTACTAAGAAATGTGTAACTCGCGATTCAGCACAAATTGATAGAATTTATGTAAAAACTAAGTGACAAAGTATTCTATAACATATGTAATTATATTTAATGCTGTACGTCATTTCAGAATGGGGAGAAAGAGGCTCACTTTGTTTTGATAAATTGTCAGTAACTCTAGGTCTCAAGAGTTCCAAACCCAACACAATGTAAAGTCTCTTTAAATATCACCATTTGGGGACATCTGTACTCATTGATTTACAATGGGCAGGGCCTGCCTGCTTATTTTATTATGTTATTCTCCATGGCAGGAATTATTCATGATCCCTCACCAGCAAGCTGAGAACACACGGGGCTGCTATCTTGGTTCAGAACCCTCAACATAAAATGGATATAAGTACTTGGTAAATTTAGAAGCGGATTTCACTCTACTACCCCACCCCCTTTTTAACTTCCTTCAGAGACATCTATTACCAGGAACATGTTGCATGGAATGTCCTTTGTGAGCAGCTGAGAACAAAGAGAGTTTCCTGCAAAACGATGCTGAAACATGATCACTGATGTGTATTATCTTTCCAGCACCTTGCCTATTGAGTATCCTCCCTGGCTATTATTCAGATATCGTTTGTTCTCCTGGAAAGGGGAAGACAAAGGTGACTCCATGTATGTGCTCAAACAGTACCCTCTGCTGGTTGTTTTAAGATGAAGATTTTATTTGTAGCTGGGCTTTGTCACAAGAACAGCACATGGAACAGAGAGAAGAAAAGGAAGCAAGGTGGAAACTACAGACCCGGATGTAAAAGGCAAACACAAATAACAATCAACTAACTTTAGTTACACATAAAGAAACTGACATTTTAGGTATCGTTTTGTATATATAAGGACTGTCCTGAAAGAATCCAGCCATGTAACCATTCTTGTTATATTGACAATGGCTGGATTTTTTTTCCAGACAGCCCTTGTATATGTGATCACATATGTATTTTATTAAATCCCAATAGGATACTTTGTTGTTTCAAAAAGTATCTATTGATGAGAGATGTTGTATATTGCATTCAAATTCTCTGTTCTACAAAATGATACATCAGAGTCCCTAAATGAGTTTCTCTAGAGCTCTGAACATGTGATATGATCTACACTTTGTTTCAAGGAACATGTTAGCTATATAAAATAAAGTGGTTTCTTATATCACAGCCTAGAGTTCTTACACTATATCTGAGATGTCTGTGTCACTGGACGGCCTTACAAATGTTCAGGAAAAGTTCAAAATTAATTTTTCCTATCTTGATAATAAGTTTGGAGATGGTGAAATTAATTTATCTGACCAAGGAAGAAATGCATCGCATATATTCTTCAGGACAGGGGCTATTTCATGATCTATTTTGCTTAATGTAGTAGAAATTCTTAACAAATAGAATAGTAAGTAAAAGCAGGTTCAGCCTTATTTTTAGAAGCTTAGACCCAGTATTTTTTTACATCTTTGGTAACAATCAATTGTAGATTCAGCCATCTGTGCCTACCACGGTGGTTGGGTTCACAATGAATGGAGCACCTCCCATTCTCTGTAGGCATTGGACATTAAGGAAAGAAGTCAATATATGTTAGGCCGTCAAAGAGTTGTAAACCCTGCTGGTCTTTATTCTGGTTCCTTCTGATGAGGAGTGGGGGAAATTTAAATGCCCACCAACCTGAAAAAACAGGGTAAATGAGGGGCACATGCTCAGTAGGAAGAGAAGCACGTGGTTTCCTTGGTCGATCTCTCAGCTGTGACGAAGGCAGAGAGAACAGAGATATAATTCTCTACTGTGAGAAAAGCAACTGTGCCAACATGGTCACAGGTGGTTACTGAAGCCTCACTTCCGTGTGGGAGACACAGTGAGGACTAGGGAGACTGAGGAAATGGAGGATGTTTGGAAATAGAAATGGAAGTGGCTGTTGCTCCCACGAAGTCTTCCCTGATCTGTGCCTTTCGTCATAGCACATAGCACCCTTTGTAATTCATGATATGTTTATGTGTCCACTTATTTGATGATTTTTCTCCTCTACTCTGAAGGCAGAGCCCATGTCTCCTTTGTTCAGAATCACATTGCCCATCATAAACTAGGTAACTGTTCAGTAAGTAAGTGATAACTTTATGAGCTGGGGGCGGGCCAAAAGGACACTGGAATGACCTTCTGGAGGGCAGGGCCCTTGTAGGACAGGCTTCCCCGCTGGGTGAGGTTCTAGGAACCCATCTGCGTCCGTGGACCAGCTGGCGTGGTTGTGAGAGGCTGCGTGCAGCTTCCGTGAAATACTTTTGGAAACCCTTTCGATGTGTTTGCCTATTTCATGATGGGTGGTTGAGACAGACAACATGCAGCGTGATGGTGCACCTGCCCACACCTCACTGAGTGTTTAGTTTTTGACCAAAAACAGCATGACCCCAATGCCCCACCCTCCCTAGTCACCTGATCTCACCCCAAGTGACTTTTTGTGGTTTCTAGGCTGAAAAAAAGTCCTGAAAGAGAAACATTTTGCCAATGTGGAAGATGTGAGACAAACAAAAAAATCGCAGAAGCCCTCAAGGGCATCAAGGCAAGTTCAAAGCCTGTTTTGAGCAGTGAAAAAAAGCAACTTGATAGGCGTATTGCATCCAACGGAGCGTACTTTGAAGGTGACAGAAGTATAAACATGTAAGAATACATACACAACTTTTATAAGTAAATGCTGATGTTTAGGGGGAGGGGGTCCCCCTTCATAGGCATAGCCGGAACTGCTCGTCAGTGGTTAACATCACTGAACCCTTAAATTTGGGCTTTGGGGGCAGGAAGTTGTGATGTGAAGCCCAGATAGCTCACCTGCTGTCCACATGTGGTTCAGTAGTTACTGAACTTCCCAGAATTTTTTCTTCTCTTAAAAAGTGGAACCTCATAGCGGTTTGTGCAGACAACTAAAGATGATGCATTGTACTACATGCAGACAGCCCGTCGGTGCTCAAACAATGTTAATTATTACGATTGCCCCTAATAATAATTAGTCAGCTCACACCGGTCTCTCTCGTCCCCACTGGGCACATTGGTGAAAGTTTAGTGAATCTGAGGTAATAGGCCCACTGAGGCCTTTGACCTAGAACAGTATTCTCTCACCCATAGGATGTCCCCACCAACCCAGCTCATTTGCATTCAGAGAAACCAGGCTTGGAAGAGGTCGCACTCCCCAGTATCTCAATCATAAGATTTTTTTAAAAAGAAGTCAGAAAGATTTATTTACCACAGATCTTTTCTGATTGGGTAAGTGATCTCAATCAACCCCTTAAGAATGCTCAATCAGGCACACCTATCCCGGGTGAGGTATGCATTTAAAATGGATCAATGGTAAGGTGACCAGATTGGTAAAGCAGGACACCATTGACCGGGGGGGAGGGGGCTCTTGATGAAAAATTTGGTCTATCTCCCGCCGTTCCCTAGCTTGTCATGCATTCTTTCCAAAAATCGGGACTTTTTTAAAACACCAAGGGACGGAGGACAAATTGTTAAAAATCGGAACTATCCCGCCAAAAGCGGGACGTCTGGTCACCTAAATCAATGGACATGTTACACCTAGTGTCCGACACGTGATGCTTTGATTCGTGGTATCTGGGAGGCTTCATGGTATGTGTCGTGGAAAGTGAGTAAGATGGATGCTGGACCTAGCTTGGTTTAATTTTTAAAGTTTATTTATTTATTTATTTATTTATTTATTTATTTATTTATTTATTTATTTATTTATTTATTATGTCACTAGCCAACTGTGTGAGCTCTTTGATTAGGCCTCACCTAAAAAAAAACTAAGCTCCGAATATCTGCTTGGAGGGTTGTTTTGAAGATTAAAGATCGAACGTGGGGAAAGAGCCCGCATGACACAGATATTTGATGCAGGACAGTGATGTAGTAAGGAGGGATCGGAGCACTGAACTCATTCCCCACTCCCGCAGCCCTAAAATACAATTCTACTTAATTTATACAAAATAGCACAAACCCCAGCAGGCTGGATGGTACAGTAGACACTCTGAAGCAACCGACACTCTCAAGCAACCGGCAAAATTTGTTTTTGCCGGTTGCTTGAGATCTTGCTGGTTACTTAAGTTCCAGTTCACGGAGAGTCTACTTACATTTATCTGACGGCTACTGATCCCCACGGGTGCTGGTTCACTGGGAGTCTACCATCCATTAGAAGTCATAGGATCTCAAACTTTCCATGGCAGGAGTCAGACAGTCTTTGGGGAGTTCATGGATCATGGATAAACCAGGGCCAGCAATTGACTGCTAGGTACAGCTCTTCAGCTGCTCTGTCCACAGAGAAGCAGAGAGCTGTCTGAGGCCATGACAGTGTTACCCTGAGGGATTGGTAGGCAACCAGCATGCTATTATAATTTCACCACAATCGTGATTTCCAGCCCTTGTCTTCACCCTTCATCTTTTTTTTTCAGTGTCTCACACTAGCTCTCCAGCTCTTAGCTTCCCCCACAACTCCAGCCCAATAAGAGTTACCATTAATTGGTTCCTATTCAGTGATTCCACAGTTCTTGGTTCTACCCACAAGGCAGCAGGCCCCAAGAGTGACCAGGGTACGCGTTGGTCATCCCAACTAAGAACACAGGACCGTTGCCTGATTTGTCTTTGTTTTCCCAGCAACTGGGACATACACAGTAGGTGCTCCTGTCCACCCACAAAAGAAACAAGTTGCGGTTGATTTAAGCAAGAAAGGAATGTATTCAAAGGATGTTGGGTAGGTAGTTCCCAGAATTGCTAGGAAGCCTGAAGATTCAAACCCTAGTTCCCTGTGACTGGAAGCAGAGACCCAATAACACTCAACTTTCATCTAGCAAAAAAGACCCAACTTCCCTCTCCCCCGACTCTTGGGTCACTACTGCCTAGTAAGACATCAGACACAGCACTCCACGCCTCTGCCTGTAATGGAAGTAGGAAGGTGAATACCTAGCATTTTCAGCTTCTCACATGAGCGGTGGCTCCTGCCCAGCAAGACCTAAAAGGTAAAGAATTCTTGCACGGGATGAGGTTCAAGGGCTGGGAAGCCAAAACGAAAAGAGCACATCATTCCCAAACCTCCTCCTTAGCCCTGGCCGGCATCCAAATCGTCTGATGTGTTTGGGTTTTCTTTGACACTACCTGTCCATTGGAAAAAATAAATGAACAACGAATCTATTGCTACAGTTTTTCTTCCTGAGTTCCCATGACATCCACTTCGAGTCTTCCTTTTTTGTCCTGGATTTTTCAAGTGGCCCCGACTCACAATGGCTCACAGATGGGCTGAGAGGCTATGGGCACAGCCACTGTGCTTGCTCCTGGCCCTTCACCCTGGCTGGCACTGCCCAGAGCCGCCTGGCTGGCCCTCTCTTTGGCTCGTCTTCTCTTTTTCATCATTGCTTTGCCCCTTGGACTTGGTGACTCCATTGGCCTCACTTACTTTTTGACCTGGGCACTTTCTCAATAGGGGCGCTAATTAGCATTGGGAGCAGAAAGAGTCTTGGTTGAGCGACCCTGCCTTTTATGTTTGCAACATTCCTGGCCATGCCCACTAAATATTAGGACTGTCTGGCTGTCTTGGTGACCACTAAAGACTAGATAGACCCTTCTGATTTGTCCGCAGTTTGTGGGGGGCAGGGGGGAAGGATGGTACAACCCATGAGCGCTCTATAAAGACTCTCTCAGATTCACCATCTGAACCCTCCCTGTTGGATTCTAGCCTGGAGCTCCCTGGGTCCTGAGCCCGGCAGGCTGCCCACTGGGGCATGACAATTCCACACCTTCTGGAATGGGGCAAAGCTTACTGACCAAATTAGCATTGGGTGGAATCACACCATACTGGAGCCGAGTCAAATAGAACCAGACTTTGTCTTGCTATTCTCTTGTGTGATTTGGGAGAACAACTTCAGTCATTCTGAGCTGAGATCTCTTCATGGTAAAATGGGAAGAGTTTTTGGTCGGGCTTCCTGGAAGCAGAGCTAGAATGGGAGATTCTTGTTCAAGTGATTGGCTGAGGTTTGGGTGTGAAGCAGCTTCTGCCGGTCAAGGGAAGCTGATCCCTTAGCTCCATTGCCAACATTGTAAGTTGTTATCAGCCATTTCTCACAGCAGCAAGGAGACGGGTGAGTGGCAGCAAAGGGAATCTGGGCAGGATGCCAACAGCAGCCATCACTACAGGTCCCCAACCTTTTTGGCACCTGGGACTGGTTTTATGGAAAACAATTTTTCCACTGGCTGGTGGGGTGGGGGTGGGGATGGTGTCAGGATAACTCAAGTGCCAGATGCAGATTCATTCTCACTTGCCACTCACTGAGAGGGTTTGGATATGAGTCTGCAAGCGGCTGATTTATGATGGTCTCTGTGCAGGTAAACCTCTCTGCTCATGTGCATCTGTATCTGCACCGCTCCCCAGCACTAGCATCACCGCCTCAGCTCCACCTCAGACCATCAGGCATCAGATTCTCATAAGAAGCCACAACCTAGATCCTCACATGCACAGTTCACAGTAGGGTTCATGCTCCTATGAGCATCTAATGCCACCGCTGATCTGACAGGAGGCAGAGCTCAGGGGGTCATGTGAACAATGGGAGCGGCTGTCATTACAGATGAAGCTTCACTTGACTGCGTACTTCTCACCTTCTACTATGCAACCTGGTTCCTAAAAGGTCACAGACGGGTAACAGTCCACAGCCCAAGAGCTGGGGACTCCTGCATTACAGGAAATGATAATAATTACCTTAAGAAACATGGTCAGTGCCATATTTAGTGTACAGTAAGTGCTTAGCAAATGGTTTTAGGGAGTCTAAAACTTCCTGCCCTAACTCTGACCCTGAATGGCCCCCTTAGCCTCCCTGCCCTGGAGACCATCTGTTATTTACCATTTCACAACGCCCAGGCCTTAGAATACCAAAAATGGAAATGAGGACTCATCAAAGGAAGAGGGTTGTCCAAGCCCTTAGTCAGACCTTCCCAGAGATACAGCACTGGTGGGTTTGTATAAAGAGGGCTATTCTTGCTTCTGCTGGGAGGGGTTGGGGAAAGGAGGGAAGAGGGGTAGGCAGGAGAGAAGAAAAAAAATTACCA
Organism: Craseonycteris thonglongyai; assembly: GCA_004027555.1. NCBI lineage: Eukaryota > Metazoa > Chordata > Mammalia > Chiroptera > Craseonycteridae > Craseonycteris > Craseonycteris thonglongyai. The sequence continues at coordinate 34,039 of PVKE010006949.1, read as the reverse complement.
GGAGATAGTTGTCAGCCATTGAAAAAATATGTATCATGAATTTGGTGACACTGTGGCAAAAAAAGGAAATAGAACTAATCGGCAGAGCCCAGAACTGGCTAGATTTCCCAGACTGAGGGCCACGTCTTTCTCTTAAAAAGGAGCAAATAAATCTTGTCGGAAGTCACATACTGACTAACGAGAAAACAAAGACAAGCAGAACTAGCAGAAGGTAAAAGGCAAGATCACCTGCAACTTTCAAAGATTAGAAGAGTTTTCTTGGAAATGAAACATTTTATTTCTTGGATTTGGATACAAAAAATAAAATAAAATAAAATGCAGAAGGAAGTGACCATTTGCCTGCCTACTGTCACATAGGAGGGCATGTCACTTTGACCATTTACCTTCTCAAAATCTCCTAGGGCTCCTCAAGTGAGGCTCTAAAATCCTTCTCAAACTCTGGCCTTAGGCACCATCTCCGTTGTCACGAGGGTGGATGATGCCATTCTGGTTCCGATTGACTGGGCGGACACCTCCCAACCCTCACCAATCATGTTGTGCATACAACACCATCCATTATAAACAATGTTTTTAGGAGAAGCCAGGATGGTTCAGCGGGTTAAGAGCTTGCTTTGCAGCCCCGAGTGCTCAATGATCGAATCCTGGCCCCGGCCCATGAGGACCCATATGCTGAACTGGGGTTTGCTTCCTGTGTGGGAGGTCCCAGTTCACTTCTCACCCCTTGGTTTGGCCCTTGGCTCAAGGGGGCGTGCCTCCCACGCGGGAGGCCCCCAGCCCAGGTCCCACCCTGTGCAGCCCTTGCCCACCTGTGTAGAATGAAACCATATAAAAACTGATGATGTACAACGGTGGAGACTGCTCTGGGCCCTCCCCCTTCTCTCTGTCTCTCTCTGTCTCCATCCCTCTCTGTCTCTGCCAAAAAATAAATTAAATTAATCTTTAAAAAAACAATATTTTTAAACTAAAATAGTTACATTTAAAATTGTAATAGTAATATGTGTTTATGGAAGTAAAATTGGAAAACCTACGTAAGGATAAAGAAGCACTATATAGAGCACCCACTGCCCAGAAATAATGGTTATTGTTTTGTTGTATGTTCTTACAGATATTTCCTATGAATGGTGTGTACACACACCTACACACAGACATGTGTATATATACATCATCATAACCATGCAGTGCACTATTTTGTAATCTGCTCTTTTCACTAGAAATACATCTATATCACTGACATCTTTTACATTAACTATTATAATATAGCATAAGACAGTATCATTTTTAATAGCAACATAGAATTCCATTATATGATTGAACCATAAATGTATTAATTAATATGCTACAGTTGACATATAGGCTATTTCTAATTGTTTTTGCTGTTGTAAACAGTGCTGTGATGAAAGTTTTTAGCTAAATCTTCATGTACATTCATCAGTAATTATTTATATTCTTAGAAATGCTATTACTGGGTCAAAGACTTTTCCCCTTTGCAGTTTTATGCACATTGCCTCCCAGAAAGGCTGTAACCATTTCTGTGCCCACAGCTTCTATATGAGGATATGGTTGACCCTTCTTTTGATCAACACTATGTGATTATAGCCTTTGCCAGTTTGGTAGTAAAAATGATGCATAATGTTAATCTTAAATATTTCAAAGAAAATGCTCATTGGTTTCAATGATCCAACACACATGTAATTCTCCATAATTTCTATCTAACTATATTTTTTTCTGTATTTATAACTTAATATCAATTGGCATAACACATTTTGGAAAGACTGGCTTTAAAATTATATCTAAGGGTATATACCTCCAAGTGTCCAATTTCTAAGTTTGTGAAATAGGTTTTTAATAAGAGTTGACATTTTTGTTACTTTCTGATGTTTTAGATTTTAACTTACTCATTAGATAAACCAATCGCCAGTCATTTTTATAGTTCACTCAGTTAACACATTAGAACTTTCTAAAATCAAAAATTGAATATTTGGCCAAATAAGTAGAATGGAGAGGAGAAAAAAATAGAAGTACCTGACACAATCATAATTATATTCAGCAAGCAAGCAAATAACTTTGGCATTAGGAAGCAGAGTTTCTTCCCAGCCTTGCCCCTGATTATCTGACCTTTGAGACGTTATTTAAGTGTGTCCTAAAACAGAAAAACAGAAATGACTCCCACATTTCTAGTGTTTTCCACCCTGGGCCTCGTTACACATGCTTTCTGTAAGATGTTGTTACAAACTGTGTGCCAAATAGTGGAACTCCTTGAAGAGGAGTGTTTTATAAAGAGAATGTTAGCTTGTGGGGTCCTTTATTATTAGTCAAGTGAGTGTCTCATGTTTCTTAAAGAAAGCATTACACACAAGTGATAGCCTTGGTATAATTTGAACAAAAGCTGCCCATTCTCATAACTGACCAGTTTCTGGAACCTTTCTCAAGATGATCTCCTTTTATATTGTATATACCTAAAAACTTCTTCATAGTTCTTCTCTGGGACAACTATAAACACCTCCCTTTTCCCCTTAAGATTCAACTCTATCTGAGACATTTTCCTGATGAAAAATAAATATAGCGATAAGGTTATATATCTAGTCTAAGACACTATTGATTCTAGAGCTTACCTTCAATTTCTCAAGAGTTTTACTATGAAGAAAGGAAACACAATGGTAAAAGGACACATACACTGAAAGGCTGGTTCCAAGTTTAGAAACATTAAAACAGGATTCAGAGATACAGATGAGAGAATGGGGGGATTTGCAAATGGTAATCAAAGCTAGAACTGACTCAGGGGATAGCACACTGGGCACTGGGTAAGCACTTCATGTGTGTCATTTATCCTGACAACAACCCCAGGCCCTTAGGGACATCACCAATGCCAGATGGGCTTAGAGCAGAGCATCTGGCTTCCAGGTCCCGGGTCCCAGTCACTGGGCTTTGTCTCCCCAGCGCCTTAGTCACGTTTCCACGCCCAAACGACCACACTGTCCTTTCTCTGGGCTGTCCCCAGGCTTCATTCTGCTCCCAGATGGCTCTCCCTGGTCTGCTTCACTCCCTCGACCCCACCCCCTCAGCCCCTGGGCACTCCCTCTGGACGTCCTTGTTGGTCACAGAACAGTGGCAGGGCCTCTGTGAAATGAACTGAAATGAAAACATGCTCAGTTTCATTCACTCTCAGGGAGATGCCAACCAAAGGCACAGTGAGCTCCCACGTCACACCTGCTGGAGCAGCCATCACCAGTCAGACCAGGAGTAACGAGCGCTGCAGAGGCTGTGGAGAGACAGGGACCCTCCGACACTGCTGGGGAGAATGGAAACTGTTGTAACCACTGTGGGAGGCAGTGTGGAGCTTCCTCAAAGCATTAAGAATAGATTTACCACATGACCCAGCACTCCTTCTTCTGGGTCTTTACCTACAAATTGTGAGAAACTTATTTATAAATATATATGTGCCCCCATATTTACTGCAGCATTATTCACAATAGTCAAAACTTGGGAACAACCTAAATGTCTTTTGACAGATGAATAGATAAAGAAAAGGTTGTATGTATGTGTACATATGTATATATATATATATATATATATATATATATATATATATATGTATATATATGTATATATATGTATATATACACACACACATACACATACACACCACATACACAATGAAATACTAATCAGTCATAAAATATAAAAAATATTGCCATTTTGACAACATGAATGGGTTTTAAGAGTATCATGTTGGGGATGCTGGGATAGTTCAATGGACTGACCACTTGCCTTGCAACTATGATGTCAGCGGTTCGATTCCCAGCCCTGGTCCATGCAAAATCCATATGCTGAACTGAAGTGCCACTGGTAACCACTAGGCTGGCTCAGGGCATGTCCCTCAGTTCAGTTCCTGCCCTACACAGCCCCACATCCACCTGTGTGGAATGAAACCATATCACAACTAATGGTGTACAACTATGAAGATGGCTCTGCCCCTCTTTCTCTCTCTCTCTCTCTCTCTCTCTCTCTCTCTCTCTCTCCCCTTCTCTCACCTTTCAAATAACAAATTAAAAAAATAGTAAAAAGCAAATTTCAAAAATTCTTAAAAAGTACCATGATAAATGAAATATCAGACAGAAAAGCACAATAACCACATTGCACTCATACGGGGATATAAAACAAAAAGCAACAAGTGAACAAACGAAACAAGCCCATAGACAGACAACAATATGATAATCACCAGAGGAGAATTGGGGGAGGGGGATGAGGAGGGTCAAGTATTGGGTGAAGGGCGGAGACCAGTCTTTGTGTGGTGAACAGACAATGGAGTATATAAATGCGTTATAAAGTTGAACTCCTGAAACTTATAAAATGTTATTAACCAATGTTGGCCCAACAAATTTAACTTTAAAATAAAATAAAATAAAAGGAAACATTTTCTCTTTTACTACATTACTTAGATGACTTTAAGATTAAATAAACCACATCTGTGATTCTCCACATTTCTTCATTTTGTATATTTGTCCCTCTTCCTAAAATGACTTCCTCTACTTCTAAATATATAAATAAAATCATTCAGGGAGTATTTATTGGTGTACTACAGTGTTTACAGTCGCTAAGAATAACGTAGTGGGGAAAGCAAAGCCGTAAGCACTTTCTTCAAGGATCTTACAATCTGGAAAGGATGTTAGAAATTAAACAAATGACTACATAAATATATTCATAAATACAAATTGTAATCAGTGTCTTGTGACCAAGTGAGTAAACCTTGTCACACAGATCATGGAAAGCCTTCTGGGAGAAAATGCCATCGAGTGATGGGTAGGGGTGAGTCAGGCATGGGAGGTGGGGAAAGATCAGGTCAGATGAGTGATCAGTACCCATAAGTGCCCTGAGATGAAACACGAGTTAAATCTAAATCCTAAATGGGCTCAAAGTTCGGCACCAGTAAGATCTTCTAAAAACTAAAAATTCCACACACAAAGTATTTAGTCCCCACCTCATCTTTTTTGCAAATTCTCCCAGCTTTTTATTATTAACTCTTTCAAAACAATAACAATATCAACAACAATCACATTTAATGAAGACTTACCATACTTTTCCGTGTATAAGATACCCCCATGGATTACACAACCCCTACGTTTCTAACCCAACACTAAGAAATCAATACACAGGTTACTCCCATGTATAAGATGACTCCCAATTTTTGGTCTAATGATTTTAGACAAGAATATTGTCTTATACATGGAAAAATACAGTAGGTTGTGCCATTCTCTTCCATAAGCAGTTTACCTTTTGTTCTCATGTATTGCTCACAACAAGTCTAGGAGATAGTGACTGTTATTAGCTCCATTTCACAGGTGGATAAACTAAAACAGAGACTGTTGAATAAACTGTTCCAGTTGCTAGTTAATAAGTGAAGCCATTGAGCTGGCAGTCTTAACCCAATGCTCTGCACGGCCTCCTCACAAATCTTTCCTAATCATTTTTGTGCCAGTTCTGCCTTCTCTACCAGATGAAAATGTCTGAGAGAAGAAGCCAGGGTCAATGATTCACTTACTTATCCATTCATTCAGCCAGCACTTACGCATGACTACTATTTTCCACGTACTCTACACCTACCGGTACATACACTCAGCCCAGTTCACTGAAGAAAAAGAATGAGTGAGTGGTCACACTGCACAACTCAGAGAGACTTGTCAGGGGCAGGAAATGGGAGGCAGAAGCTTTAGTGGGGGCCAGGGGCAGCATACGAAGATGTCACATACTTGTATGTCATCAGAAGGCGCATCTCATGCTTCTCTAACAAGAAGGGCACCTGAGTGCAACCAAACACCTGACAACGTGCTAGGTAGCTTCCTATGTGACCTCACTTCTGATGCTATAGCCCTGCGGGTAGGATTTGTTGTCCCAACTGCATACTTACGGAAGAGGTACTTGACAGAGTAAACGTGACCTGCCACCATCATACAGCTAGGAAGAGGCAAAGCAGGACTCACCCAAGTTTTGTCTGAGGCCAAAATCTTACTCCGAGCCGCCTCCCAGATGACGTGATGAGTTTTCCCCTGTTACACTGAAGGGGATCAAAGTCCTAAAAAAGTCTGTTGTTTTCCAAGTGATAGTGTTTATTGAAGAAACAATCAATATACACACACAGAAGTCTTTACCAAACAAACCAGAACCAGGCCTATCTTGAGAGAAAAGAGGTGTGTTGGAAAGAGAAGCCAGCAATGTTCTATTCCTTGGCCCCAAATGCTAATATGCGCATTCGCTTTCTAATGTATTAAGGTATAAAGGTGTTCAGCGCACTTTCCTGTGTGTGTCATATGTCACCATGAAAGAAGTTTTAAAGGAAACGTCTCACTATTTCTTCCCACAAAGTCCAGCCTGTCAGAGATTATAAAGGCGCATGGTCCTAATGAGAGAGGAATTTATGTCACATTACTTTTCAGTAAGACGAAGACTGAAAGAGGCAAAACCGTGACAAGGTGGCATAGTTGAGACAAAGTCTCCTGCTTCCTAGCCCTGGTTATAAGGTCCAGGGACGCTCACTGTGTTCCAAGTAAAAGCCCAAATGCAAGAGCAAGGCCTACCGAGGAGCTGATATTTCTGGTGAGAGGTCATGAAGAGCATGGAACTTTCTTACAAGGAATTATCCTGCTGGAAGTTTTACGAAGAATAGCTCAGGGACACCGGTAAAGTAAGTTTGCAGGCAAATGCTTGTGCAAATAACATCACTCCCTAGTCGGCTGTCCTGCCAAGCCACAGCTCCGGGGACTGGCGTGGGCAACCTCTGTGACTCCGTTTATGCCAGATAGCAGTGGCTGGGAGGCCAAGGGTGGGAAACGATTGACTCAACGAGAGGCCTGCGAGAGAAGGATGTTCCGGGCCAGAGAACAACTCACAGAGGAAATGTTCAGAAGCATCGCTCAAATACAATGTGCTGCCTCGCTGCAAGACTCTGCTTACCTTTTTTATTTTTTTTCCCTTATATTTTTGGCTGATTATGTTAGGTGCGGTGGGTCTATTTTGGTTTTCTCTAAGCAGTATTTTAGCCATAGAATATCTGTCACCTCGAAAGAGTGAAGCTGTTCATCATTCTGCTACAGGATTCGACTATAGCAGACACATCGATTCCATTAGTAGGTCCTGAAAACATGCAGAGTGCACCAAATTCAGAGTGTAGCCCCTACACCACACAAATACACACACACACATGCACACGCACACACATCCTGCTCCACCTGTTGCGCCATATGACATACTCTGACATTTGTGCCCCAAAGGGATATACATCAACTGTTTTATTTCTTTTTGCTGTTATTTTTCTCTGTTTGTTTAAATGGAATTTATAATTATTGACAATGCATTCATTTAACAAGCAGCATTGCACTATTTTTTAGAAAAGGCATTGATACTGACTTTTTCTACTCTCTTGATTACTTTAAAATTGATTAAGGGATGCTGGGATAGCTCAGCGGTAGAGCACTCACCTCACAATCATGAGGTCTGGCATTCAATTCCCAGCCCCAGCCTGTGCAAACCCATGTGCTGAACTGTGGCGCAACTGGTAACCTCTATGATGTAGTAAAGGTTCTCACCTCCCATGCAAAGGCCCTCGGTTCAGTTCCCATCCTGCATGTTCCCACAGCCACCTGTATGGAATGAAACCATGTCACAGCTAATGATGTGCAACTATGGAGGCTGCTTTGAGTCTTCCCCCTTCTCTCTCTCTCTCTCACCTTCTCTCAAAAACAATAAAATACATTTTAAAAATTGATTAAGTTATTAGCTGTCAGTAATACAGAGGACTGTCACTGGATAACCATGAGAACTGGCAAGTGATTTAACCTCTCTGAGCCTCAGTCCCCCCACCTATAAATAGAAGCAATAATGACAGGCTCACGGAACCACAGAGGCACCAAAGGAGACAACATCTAGGAAGGAGATAGCACAATATATGGCAAACAGAAGGTGGTTATTAAGTGTCAGCCCTTCCCCTCTTTCCCCTCCGCTTACTGGGGGCTCTGGAGTATACAGCAAGTAAACCCAAATGATGAAAGTATGACGTTCAAAGGCATAGGGTGTTTTAGTTTCTAAAGTAGCCATTGTACATCCAAGCTTTGCCTCTGATTGTTGTTATCCATCTAGGTTCACTCAACCCTCATTGTATCACTTAGTCTTTCACAATTGGTTTAAATTTCACTTCTCAAGGAAGTCCTAGTCTAGCACTTTAGTTTACAACAATCTCCCCTTTTGGAAACCTGCCCTTTATGAATGCATTAAACAGTACTGTGTGTGCATGTGTAAGTTGTGTACATATATAATTTTTCTTAAATTGTAGACAGCACTGTGTGTGATTGTACAAATATGATTTCTCTTCATCAAATTGTGTAGACCTCCAAAGAAAGAATTGTAACCAATGTCCCTTTGTATTCACAAAGCCATGCATGGTGCCCTGCATTCAAGCAACTGCTGAATATAGTCTGGTTGGTTGGTTGGTTGGTTGGTTGGTTGGTTGATTGATTGATCAACAAAGGGCTTAACTTCTTTGTTGTAACTGTATAACAGACCTGTTCCTCTCAAGCTCATACAGGGAAGCAGAACGTTCCCAAGAAATCCAATCCCCAATTCCCCAACAACCCCCCCAATGGCACCCTTGGAGTAGTTGAGGAGGGATCATTCAGGATCTGTGATTTCAGCCAGTTTGAGATCAACGATAAATCCAACAGCTTAATCCACTGCTCACCTAGCTAAGCCATGAGTAGTATCTCTCTTCTATTGGAAATGAATACATTTGTCCAACTTAGAAAATGTCAGTATAGCAGCACGAAGAACAAAATATGAAGTGCCATTTCCAGGAAGCAACTTTACTGGGCCAACAGCAAACGGTGCCATTGGCATCAGGCCAGGTCCCTCTGTACGCAGCTGCGACACCAGCGAGATGAAGGCCTACCAAGCTTTCCAGCCTGGCAAGAAGGCCCGCCTCTTGTCTTGATGGACAGTGCCGGAGAGAAGGTGTCCTGCAGACACGATGTCAGGCAGGCTGCAAACACATGTGCCAAGCTGCACAACAGTCACCACGAAAGGAGCAGCTGGTCCTGGTGGCAACAGACTGTCTTTCAGCCCATGTCATCGACACTTGTGCACGCCATACACATTCCCTGAAGATGTATCTGTCAGTTTCCATGTATTTTACATAAGTGAATGAAAAGCGTCCAACTTGCACATTTTTCATGGTCTTTTTTTTTTTTTTTTTTTGTCTCCTTTAAACTCCATAACCAGATGAGAAAGAACACCCCGGAGCCAAGGGATAACGCACAAAGAAGGCAGCTCTGTCCTGGAAGGAGATTGACAATTGACAGATGACACATGATTGGACAATGCAAGGAGGCGGTGGCAGGCTACTGTTGGAACAAAAGGAGGTCAAGGCTGATTCTTCTCTCCTGCCAGGACACAAAGGGTGGGTCACAACTTTTCTTTAATGAGAAGAAGAAGGAGAATGCATTCCTGAGTTGAGTCTCCCCAGGGAAGTGGGAGCAGGCCCAGGGCTCCTCAGAGACATGGTCTTGTTCAGTGGATGGATATTTCTGACCTTTTATGTTGAACTTGCAATCATCACGGGCTGAGCTGCCACTCAAAGAATGTCCTTTTCAATGCAAATGAGTCCTAGTCATCTCGTTTTATCCATCTGCTCTTGAAAGTATCAAAATGACTGTGAAAAGATAAAGCTATATACATCCAGAGTCTTTTATGGAGGTTTATAGGGTTCAGTGGTCACTGACTTAGTTTTCTGTCTGTAAAAATGGTGTTGGAGTTCTCTCCTTTCCAGCTCCCTCCCTACAAAATCACATAGAAAAATAAATGAATTGAGTCAAATTCCTCTTGGGCCAGAGAATGAAATGGAAAAAAGACATACATTGGAGGCTCCCTAGATCAGCATTGCGCGGCAAGCAGTACATCTAATGCTGAGCATTCATATAAAAGAAGTCCACTTGACTTTCTTTACTTTTTAAGATTTATTTTATTGTTTTTGACAGAGAGAGAGAGAGACAGAGACAGAGAGAAGGGGGACAGCCCAGAGCAGACTCCACAGCTGCACATCATCAATTTTTGACATAGTTTCATTGCATAGGTGAGCAGGGGTTCACACAGGGCAGGAACCAGGCTGGGGGTCTCCTGCAAGAAAGACACACCCTCTCAGGATGGGGGCCAAACCAGGGGCTTCCCACATGGGAAGCTCACCCTGGTGAGAACCTAACTGGGGGCCACACCCCAGTTCAGCACACGGACAGGCTGGGGCTGGGATTCAATCCTCAGACCCCAGGACAGCAAAGCAAGTACTCAACCTACTGAGCCATCCAGCTTCACCTGCATGCCTTTCTTCAATATCAGCTTCACCCATAATAAAGGTAATATTTTGGCCTCTAATTTGTCCTATTCATTTGGTTTTGTTTTCAATTGATGAAGGCACAGAACAGACATGCTACGATTTAAAACAGGACATCTGGTCAGCCTATTTCTTGGTCTATTTCCCACCCTCAATGGTTGCTCTTCTTTCATCTGAGTTCCCACCTCAGTCTCCACCCTCATTTACTCTCTAGGCTACCTTCCTATTACCGTGCTAGGACACCACTGTCCTTGTACCCCTTTCTATAGTCATGACTCATTGGGGGGGTGGGGCTTTGTAAAAGGGACAGGGAGTGGTCGTATTCAAGTCTCTCAGGAAATTTTATGGTCATGGTGGTACCCTTAATTCCATAAGCACTAGAATATTGGCATCGCCTACCCAGCTAGCAAAATAGACATTCTTATCAAAGGCTATATACCTGATAGTGATGGCTTTCTCCTTCAAATGTGCTCTTGAGTGGTCTCCTGCCATTTCCTCCTTAACATTATTTGACACTTACCGCAACATCTTTCAACTTGGGTCCAGGAACAAGCCAAAACTAACAAATGAAGGAAACATGAATGACTTGTTTTTTCCCTACTTATTTATTTTTCCTTACTTATTTATAATGTTAACTCCAAATGCCAAGCAAGGGTACGTCCAGCCGGGGAGGAAGGAACACCAGGGAAAGCAACCAGGGTAGAACAAGAGTAATTTGCTGGATGGAGCGAATGTCAGACTCCTGGTTTGGATGTGAGAAGTGAAAGGAATTGCTTTCAAGGTGCTCTGTGTTCAGGCTGGGGGATCAGCACAAGTTCACCCCAAGTTTATCTGATCAGAGCCTTTTAAGTCCACGTAGCCTCTTCTGTTTTATGGAGAAAGTCAAGGCCAGCTGATAAAAGCCTCACAGATTTCCCTTTTCGTTATCAGCATTATATGGTAGGTTAGAGACACAGGCAGACCTGAGTTTACATTGAAATTTTCTCTGACGTTTACTAGCTACTGGGCAAATTCCTTGATCTTTCCACATTTGTAAAAAAGTTTCCTCATTATGGAAGGGTAGAGATAATACTGATTTTGTGGGACTGTCCTGAAGTTTTACTTCAGCCATGTATCAAAAGCCCCTGGTCCTTATTTTATTATTTTTTTTTTTTAGTATGATATTAAAATAATACAGAAAACTCCTAGTTCTTGGTATTTAATCATGTGGGCCAGATTATGTGCTTAATAAATGGCTATTATAATAACTTGTTGGTTTTCTTGGCTAGAGCTATAAAAAAGAATAATAAAATTAGCAAATTATAGTTAGTAAAACGCTTTGTCACCATACTGCATGTCCAAAATAATTATAGTGTAATTAGATCTGACAAGAGATTGAACTACCTCGACCCAACGGACATTATAGTGAAGATGATTTGGAATATGAATTTATATGTGCCCTCCTTGAAAATGAATGCCACTCTAAGCACACATTGAAATATAGATGGAATTTTGACAAAACACTTATGAATGAAGCAATCAGAATATTAACGGTCCAGTTTTTAGAGAGAAAAAAAACTGAAAACCAATTTGAAATATTTCAAATGCAGACTATTTGATCTTGATCTTGTCCTTTTGATGATTAATTTTGTACTTCACACTGTACAAAAGTGACTAGTAGAAGCATGCACGTATATAATCTGCAAATTGACAGCGATGCCTGTAACAGCAGGAATGTTCAGGCGTTTCTCACGGGTGGGGAGTGCACTGTCACAGTGTGGAAAACATGATCTGCATGGCCCCCACGTGTTTGCTTCAGTCAACCTTTGGGTTTTGTCTCATGCCTCCGTAAAGCCCTTATCTCTCATAATAGTTCTCCATTTCCAGAGGAATGTGCTCTAAGCCTCTTGCACGCAGGCAAAGCCTTTCCTAACTTGCTGCCAGCCCTCTCGCATCTCTCGGGTCCTGGCAGGAAACACATTGGCAGAGGTAAGATTAATAGAGGGACTCCCAACAAAGCTGTAGGGAGAGCATAGAGAAACCAGGCTGATAGGGACATGGAAAGACAGGAGGAAGCGCCACCTCCCCTAAAGTGAGAGTAGAGAGGCTGTGTGGACAGGGTCCCTACAGAGACCATCAGGGCAGGGAGGCAGCGGCTTCAGGCCCCAACCAGCCCTCCTTGCTCCCCTAGCAGCTCTACTCCTATCGGCTGAATCCAGCCCCAAAGGTACGTATGGATGTGGTTCACACAGGTCAGCCTTCTAGAGCACAACATTGGGTTGGGCCTGGAAAAACCAATGCAAGGTACTCAGTCCAATCCAATTCCAAATTTTCCATTGATTCATTCATGTTTTTTTGGGGTTTTTTTTAAGACAAGGTGAGACGTGAGAGAGAAGGAGAGCAGTCTCCATGGTTGTATATCATTTGTCGGGACGTAGTTTCATTCCACACAGGTGGAGGAGGGGCCGCGCTGGGCAGGAACTGAAACCAGAGGCCTCCTTTATGGGAGGTGAGAACCTTCACCACCGAGCCATCCTGGTGGTTACCAGTTGCACCGCAGTTCAGCACGTGGGTTTGCACGGGCCCTGGCTGGGAATTGAACCCTGGACCTCGTGATTGGGAGGCAAGTGGTCAACCACTGAGCTAGCCTGGCATCGCCATGTTTTCATTTCTTTGTTCAACAAGTTTCTGTCAGGTGTAGTATCAGGGACTGACCTGCACACAACAGGAACAAGCGAGTGTGCTACCCCATGACTCCTGCAGTATTGCAGAGTGGCAGGCAGGCAATACACACGTTAGCAGGACAACTAATGATAGGTCCCAATGCTTTCTATGGGATATGGGCTGTGATAAGGAAGACCAGGTGACTTGCTTCAGGGAAAATGGCCTCGCTGAGAAGATAAGACCAAATGAGTGATAAGGGGTCAGCCATGCAAACAGATGGGAAAGAATGTTCCAGAAGGAAAAAGCAGAAAGTGCAGGGGGCTGTGGGGTGATCATGCTTATGATGAGCCAGGGACAAAAAAGAGACCGTGTGGCTGGTGGTTACAGAGCATGAAATGGCCTTGGAAGGTAGGCAGGGATGAGCTCCTAGAAGACTCTGCCAGTTGAGCCAAGGAACTTGGCAGTGACGCATGCTTGATTCAGGACAGTGTCAGACACTCTAAACTGCTCAGGCTGCCCTAAGATGGCCAACTTCTGTGTGTCGTGCCCCAGTGCCTTGCACATGCAGTCCCCTCCCAACCCTGAACCTACCCTCTCTCATCAGACAAAGAGCTACACATCCTTTGACCCAGTTTATACCGGTACTTCATTTCCTGTCTGAAGTCTTCCTTGGTCCCCTCAGGTTGTCTTAATCACTTCCTCTTCTGTGCACCCTTAGCACTTCAAATGACTCTCACAGCTTTGTCACTGTTTGTTTACTGATAGGCTTTCTCCCAAGATAGTGAGCTCTTTGAAGGCAAGAACTAATTCATGCTTCTCTGCATTCCCACCCACCCCACCCCATGTGCTTTGAGAACTGAGACCTTTTCTGAATCATGTTATGTTCTCATCCTACTCATCCCCTCACCTTTACCTCACCTGGCCCATGCTATGCCACGTAAGTGACACCCAAGAATGCACAGCCAGGGGAAGCCAGGATGGCTCAGCAGCTTAAGCCCTGGCTTTGCAGCTCTGGGGACCAAGGATTGAATCCCAGCCCCAGTCCGTGCAGACCCATATGCTGAACTGGGGTGTGCCTCCCATGCAGGAGGCCCCCAGTTCAGTTCATACCCCTGGTTTGGCCTCTGGCTTGAGGGATTGAGAGGGTGAGCCTCCCATGCAGGAAGCCCCAGCCCAGTTCCCACCTGCGTGGAATGAAACCATTTTGAAAACTGATGACGTACAACTATGGAGACTCCTCTGGGCCCTCCCCCTTCTCTCTGTCTCTCTCTGTCTCTGTCTCTCCCTGTCTCTGTCATAAACAATAAAATAAATCTTTTTAAAAAAGAATGCACAGCCAATTTTATAAACTCAGAGATAACAGATCTTCCAAAAACTCTGGTCTTCAACAAGAAAAGCTCACCCAGGAGAAATTGTTGGTGACAGAGCTACATGAATATAGAGAGTAAGATGACTGCTAGAACCCACTTAAACAACGAGAAGGGACCTAGGGGTTGTTTTCTTAATATAGCAAAGACATTTAATTACAGTTGACTTCCACATCCCCCATAGGGATTGGTAGATGCCAGATAAGTGGAAGTAGACTCTCTGTTAACCGGAATTCAAGCAACCGGCATAATCTCAAGCAACTGGCAAAACATTTATTTAATTATTAAGTGCATACTCTAGACAAGACTCTTCTCACAGCTGCATGTAGTTACTCATTTAATTTTCAGAACATTCTGGGATGTTCATTCTTACTAACCTACACTCAGATGCAAAAATTGGGGCACGGTGAGGTTAATTCAATAACAGTCACAACCATTAACAGGCAGGCCTGAGATTCGAACTCAGGTAGTCCACTGCAGAGCCCAGGTTCTTTATCTCGAATAGCCTGCTCACAAAAACAGAAAAATAACAACAATTTACTCTTAAAGATGAAGCTAAGACAACACAAGCTTCTCCCTCTCGTCACTGTCACATGTAGGTCACTTCATCTCTCCAAGAGACGTGATCATGTTGTAGATTTCCCTTGTCCTGAATGTGCCTAATGGTTGCCTATATTTGATGTCAAAAGTCAGAATGTGAACTTAGTGGATGAGCTCAAAGGCGTGCCAACCCTTGAAAGCATTTAAACTACAGGACCAAACAGCACCTTATTGGATGTCTAGGATAACGAGTGCCATCATTAAACTAAAGATCGTGGTCAGTACCACTGATCATGCCTAAGCTCCCAGCATAAACCATTGACTGCTCTTTGTCAGACCAAAAAATAACCACAGGGGTTGGCAAACCTCCTGTAAATGAAATAAAGACCCCAACTCTTCAAGGGTCTTTCTTGTCTATCCTTTCCCATCAAGGAAATAGGAAAACCTCTCTCCCTCTCTCTTTCCCTGATGTTCTGCACTAGAGGATGCACGGTACATGGTATTGTAACCGCATCAAACCCATCAAACACTGGGATAAGCAAGGGGCCTTGATCAAGGAGGACCGAGTCCGTGTCTCCAACTAGCAGCAGCAGCCCAGACACAGTTCTGCAACACTCTGGGGCTCAATTCCTCATGCCACGAGAAAAAACAATAAATAAATGAGAAATTCTCTAAGATCACATCTAGTTCTAAACCTAGAGCTTATATCCTTCAAAACACAAGTCCAGATACAATCAACACTGCTTTTATTCAGGTGATAGGTATTATTATGTTGATTTTTTTAACAGTCTGCCTATTAACTGCACATAGTTAACAATCTAACAAAACAAGATACAAGAAATAATTGTCTTTATCAAAGATCAGACGCAATGTCTGAGAAAGAGAAGCAGCATTTAGATGCCACGAGACCTGCAGAGAATTCCTCATTACTCTCTTCGGTCACGTACTGGGGAATACAATACAAAATGATGAAAAGATTCACCTTTGCTCCTCCAACCTCTTCCCACCCAGCATTAGTCAGGGACCCAGACCATTACTTACAGGCCATATTCTAGAAGAGCAGCCATTGTGGGCTTTAACTGAAGAAGGCATAGTCGATGTTTCTTCCTGTGCTTTCATGGGTATATGGAGCCAGATATGTTTTTATTTGAACTGTCATAAAAATTGTAGTAATGGAATGAAGATTGTTGAATAACATGGGAAGAAGACAATAAAGAACAGAACTCTTTTGACATGAGAAGTAGAAAGCATTAGAGGGGAATTCAGAAAACAGGAGGATCATCAACAGGCCAAGTCTAAGGTAGTGGGAACATCATTACCCAGGGAGCTGGTAACTAACTGTGTAATTCTGGATGAGTCACCTTATGCCCTGTTTATAAAATGAGGAGGCTGCATGAAATGAGTGGTTTTCACACAGAGTCCTTGGAAGAGAGCTGTCTCATAGAAAAACCACGTGGGTGGAGCAAGATGCAAACTCAAGTGGGTCACTCTCAACCACTCCATCTCCTACGCAATCACCTTTGCTTTGAATGGTTTTGTGTTGGAGTTGAACAAAGCCTTTGTAAGTGGTGCTCTTATAAAGAAGAAAGAGTTTGTGACCACCATCATTTCATGCCCTCAAATATCTCCGACTCTTTCTTTGAGCTGACGCAAATGTTAACAAATACATAGACATACACTTGCTACCTCAATTCATTTCCAGGGTGACAGAAAACATCTCCAGGGAAATTAAAAGCATTTCTTTTGATGTTGACCCATTTTTTCTTTTCTCCAGCAGTGAATTCTCCCTTTGACAAAAGTATTGAAGTTATAAAAACCACCAGTGCCTTTTCCTCACTAGAACATGAGGTTGTTGATGGCTTTTGACCACAAAATGGAGGTGACTTGTTCGATCAGCTTCCTGAAATCATTCTTCCCCTTCTGCTTCACCATGATAATAATTATTGTTGTTATTACTTATGGAGTCTTGGGAGAGACCTTGAAAAATCATCTCTGATATCACACATCAACCTTCCTGTCTTCAGCACCTGAACAAAGGTTCCCTTCCCAATGTCCCTTCAAAATGTTGCCACTCTCTGATGAGTCCAAACTGGTCTTCAGTGTCCTTGGCAACCCCAAATACTTCACACCGTCACCTGAATGTTCTTTGGAATGTGAGAGCAAAGGGCCTCCATTTGCTGGGAAATTTTCAGAGGTAGTAGAAGGGACAATAGAGACAAAGCAAACTGAAATGAGTAAACAAAACATGAAACAGTCTTTGTGTACAAAATATAATGGGGGACATTGAGAAAGGTCTACTGTCTTGCCAGGTGCAGCCATATGATTTGACTGGATGGGAATCAGCCCAGCCCCACCTGTGGAATTCGCCCGGTCTTCATCAGGCTGTTTGGCTATCACAAATGGATCCCAGGGCCAAACTGCACTGACATCCTACAGGGCATTTCAGTTGTTACCAGTCAGTCTGGGTTCAAACATCACGGTCCAAGAAAAGAACAGTACCAACATTGTCTCCCAACTCCCGGAATCCACTCCAAGTTTTAATCACATAGACTGTTCCCTTCAAAGTTTAGTGCATGTTCCGTTTTTCAGCGTTTGAAAGAATATATCCAGTACCACACATGGGAAGGCATTTTGATACCTGAAAGATGTCCAGAGCCACAAACCCCGGGCCTGCTTGATGTCATTGTTTCTTCTGCATCCAAGGTACACACTGAAAACCAATGACAGCACCCCTTTCACTCAACCCTCATGCAGCCTCGAATGAGTTCTCTGAGCATCCACTAAAAATGCATCAGAGTTGACAGTTAAGATGAAACTGACTCCTCATCCTGGCTGTAGCCTTGGTGTTCATGGTTTTAACATTTATCATTTCAATTATTCAGACGCACCTCTCTGGTTCATGATAGCTGTGCAAGTTGCCTTAGTCACATAGCTGAATCACTCATGATGAAAAGATCCCTCAGCTGATGAGTGATCCCTCCCAGCATCTGTAGCTCAATACAACCTTTTATCTTTCTTTTTATCCTGCTTTCAAAAAGAACCACTTTGTGAGGCAAAAAGTGGTCTATGTTAACACTTATTAGTTTGGAGATTTTATAAAGGTTCTTGCTAATAAAAATTCCACTATTGTGGGATCCCAGTATAGCTCAGCGATTGAGCGCTTGCCACACAATCACAAGGTCGTGCAAACCCACATGCTGAATTGCAATGCAACTGGTAACCACCGGGATGGCGGTGAAGGTTCTTGCCTCCCATGAGAGAGGCCCCAGTTTGGTTCCCACCCTGTGCAGTCCCACATCCACCTGTGTGGAGTAAAACCATGTCACAACTAATGATGTACAACTATGGAGACTGCTCTGGGCCCTCCCCCTTCCTCTCTCTCTCTCTCTCTCTCTCTCTCTCTCTCTCTCACTCTCTCTCATCTCCTCTCAAGCAATAAAATAAATCTTCCAAAAAAAGCACTTTTCAACAACAACAACAAAAAAAGAAATTCCACTATTGTAACCACTACTATTAATATTTATGTATACCATCTCCTCAATTCTAAACTCATTCCCCCTCCGTTCTCCACTGTTATCATCTCAATCAATGACACGAATATTCAAAAAGTTGTTAAGAGCAGAAACCGAGAAGTCCAGTTTAAATTGCCTCTTAACTTCTCAAATCCCAAACCAAGAGAAAATCCCATAGATTTGATCTCCAAGTATATCATGAACTGTCTACTGATCTTCCACTTTCATTGCTGCCATCTTGGTCTAGGTCATTGTTATCTTTTCCCTGGGGGCTGATCCAGACAGAGCTCTTCTCCTACCTCTTCCCATTCTACTCTCTATTCTGTAGTCACAGAAATTCTGAAAACTGAAATCAATCACGCCATACCCGCCACCTCCACCTCCATAACTCTCTCATCACCAAACACCCATTCACTTGCACTGAGACTCTTTCAGTGTTTGTTCTGCAACAGGTAAGAAGTTTATATCAGGACATAAATGCAAAGCAGCATAAGCCTTCTTTTATTGGGAAAGCCTTGCTGCTGGTGGGTGTGAGTGTTTACAAGTTTATATATAGAGAGAGACTCAACCAAAAAGTATTTAGGTGACATAGTTGATTTCCATCTGCACAACTTTTTCTTATCACAAACCCACAGTCAACAGTTTGCAGATCAGCAGCACATGTGTGGCCATGGGTTGAGCAGCATTGGCTCCATAGCCCTAAATAGCGAGGCCCCAGCCTTCCCTCACACTTCATTTTCAGCCCTACCCTCCTTTGCTTCTACTATTCTAGCCTCAGGTGATACCTTCTAGGTCCTACATGTCACCAGGCCGCTTCAGAGACCTCTTAACCACCCTCTGTCCTAGATTCTTCCCTTAGGCTCTCCTTCCCTGATCACTCACATG
Source organism: Craseonycteris thonglongyai (assembly GCA_004027555.1). Lineage (NCBI taxonomy): Eukaryota > Metazoa > Chordata > Mammalia > Chiroptera > Craseonycteridae > Craseonycteris > Craseonycteris thonglongyai. The sequence goes on along the minus strand of PVKE010006949.1, from coordinate 14,723 downwards.
GAGCACCCTCTTTATTCTCCATCATGATTAGGTGTTCAGTTGGACACCATTTTTTCCAGTCTACAAGTACGTGTTTGTGTGTGTGTTCAGCTGCTGGTTGTTTGTCTTCCTCGATGGACTGGAGGCTTCCCTCTTTTCTCTGGTTTCCCTGTTCAGAGAACCATGGCTTACGGCACGGCATTCCCCTCCAGTGTGTTACAGGACATGGAAGGTTAGCGATTCCACGGCCAAACGTGCTGACACTCAACGATGCTATTTGCCTCTTCGAGGCTTCCCACGATCACGTGCAAAATCTGAATAAAGACTGGATTCTGAGACCCAGCTTGACCAATCTGTAAAGCCACATCGTCTGTCACTGCATAGCTGCCATGAGTCTCAGCCAGTTTGAGGAGAGACAACTTATAAAGGAAAAACAGAATTACTTCATGTGAGTAAATACTTCATCCCCTTCCATAGAATTTTCTCAGCCGGAATCATTACAGTGTTTTCATGTGTGTTTACGTCGCCATCGTCCTCCTTAGAGTACCCCATGATATAATAGCTAAAATGGATACATAGCCAAGAATTGAGATGCCAGACCCCAGGGCCCCCAAAGAAAACAAGACCACCCAGACCTGCCTTCACAGAAATTGTATTCCAGAAAGAAGGGAAGACATTGACCCAGAAGTACACATGAAGAGTGGTGAGTGAGAGGAGCACCCCGGGAGCACGGCAGGACACTCGAATGTATTTCAGGGGTCAGGGAAGATCAGCCCCTGAGGATGGACAAGAGTCAAATAATGGGGACAGAAGAGTGATTCAGGCAGTGAGGGGCTGGAGAAAAGGCCAGGGAAGATGAGCAGGCTAGGTAAATTCTAAGATCTGAAATATAAATGAGGCTGGAATGCAAAGTAAGAAGAAGGAAAAGACAAGGAATGAGAGGCAGGGGACATAGTCAGGAGCCAGATCTTAAGTGCCGTACATAGCGATTAACTTGGACTTCATCCTTCTACACAAAGGCACGACATACCCTATGTTCTATACCCTCCCCCCTTACCTATACATTATTTACAGCAATACTGGGCATGTAACACTTGCTAACTAGATGTTAGGGACTATTAGAGGCTCATTAAGGAATGCAAAGCAATGAAAGAAAAAACAGACAATATTAACATCAGGGGAAGAAAAATTGTAGATGAAAGGAAATGTAATCAGTACCCTGTGTGACTCAGCTATGAAGACTATTTCATTGTAATAAAAAATATGTAGCATATAATATATTTTTTAAACAAAAAGGGTTTTATGAACAGTATGATATAACTATATCTGAAAGATTTGTGGGCAGTGAATAGATAATATTTAACATTGAAAGGTCAAGAAAAATCTGTAGAAACACATTATTTGTGAAAGAGAAATTAAATACCAGAATAAAGAGTTGAACAATTTGGAAGCAGTTACTTCGTAGGTAAAGGAATAAAAAATGGAAGTGGGATAAGGTAAGGTGAGGCTAGGCACTGTTTTTATTTTATTATAATCCTTGTACAGTAGCCTCCCCGTGAAGCAGAACTCAAGCAACAAGCAAAATCTCAAGCAACTGGCTTGAGTTCTGGTTCACGGAGAATCTAGTTACATTTATCTGGTATCTCCCAATTCCTGTGGGTGCTGGTTCACTGACAGTCTACTGCATTTTTTTTATTTCTATGATTATGAGCCATATAAGTGTGGGGGTTTTTTTTGTGGTTTTTTTTTTTTTACAGAAATACAAATTACACACACACACATGTACATGCACACACACCAGCAAATGCTACTCTAAACAAAGGAATGGAGGGGACAGTCATGATGTCCCTACCAGCTTTCTCATTGTTGAGTCTATTGATGAGTCTTAGCCCTCGGTCCACTTGCCTGGGTTCCTAAAGCCACCAATGCCAAGGGCAGGAAAACATCAGCCTTTGCTCTTCTGTTTGTTGGAGATGTCATTAATTTGGCGGCCAAGAGACCTTTGGATTTGTAGTGCGAGGGACAACATGTTATCTGGTTAGTTTCCATGTTGGCCCTATCTAATGAGTCCTGAGCTGAGACCAAGGCCACTGGGGGGCAAGGGGGGGGGGTCTCGAGCTCTCAAGGTCTTCACAGGAAGACAGGACAAGGGACAAGTCAAGGTGAGTCCAACACAGTGAAGCAAGACCCAGAGATAGAGCACCAGCTCCCTTCGATTTGGTGGACACAGTCACTTGTGAAGAGCAGATTGACCCAGAAGATGCTAAAGTTTTACAGCCAAGGTCTTCGGTGTTTAGCATGTCATTAAATCATTTAAATATCACACATTAAGTAAGAGATGTGGGATACTTAACAAGGACAGGACTCAAACTATCGTTCACTACTTATGAAGGAAAAAGTAGGGAAAGAAAGATCATAATTGAAACAATTTATGAAGAGAGGAAGTTGCTTTTAAGTATTTTCAAGGACTTCAGAAGGACTCCTTTTGTTGACAATGCTAGTGAAAACTCATTCTTATTTATTAAAGCAAATGCCCTAACTTTCTCTACCAGACAAGATTTTATTAGGCTACTTTCAGTAACTAGATATACTTAAAAGCACAAATGAATTGTGTCAGAATATTTAATTAATGAGAATTTTTACATTTTCAGAATAAGTTTTATATGCCATGAAGTTTTATTAATAGCTAAAGTGTGATTATCCTAGCCATTTTCTCTACTTAAACTTAGTGAGGATAGTTAATTCCTCAGAGTGTAGTGCATGTGTGTGTGTGTTTACTAAAAACCAGATATTTTCCCAAAACTAATGCCAACTAGTTCTTCATTATATTTTAAAAGAATAACTTCCATGTAAGTAAATGCTATTAAGTATAAACAGCTTAACTAAAAATAGCTCAAATCTTCTAGCTACATCTTGTCAACAATCTTGCTCTAGCCAAGTTTCCCATTAATTGCACAATCTATATTTTTAGGACAGACAGAACTTAATTGTTCCCAAACAAAATTTCAAGCTTGCATATATAGTTCCCTTCCTCCTGTTGGATTCAGTTAAATGAATTATTCTTTTAAAAAGGAGAAAGCAGAATGGGGAACTTCTCCAAAAAACTCATTTGACACGTGCATTTCATCAAGGGCTTTAGTTACAAAATTGCAATGAATAATTTTTGTTACAGTCATCTCTGGAGAAATTGCAGGGTTTTTTTCAAGCATTCCTTTCATCTTTTGCCTTCACTAGCTACAGACAAATAGCAAACAGCAAATGCCAACTTGAAGAAAAGATATTTAATACTATAAGGGCCTGAAAACAAAGCCCAAAAAACTTCTAATACAGTTCAAGCAATATTATATGAAAATTTTTATTAGTTCATTTAATTGTCTCTTCTAAAGTATTTAAAAAAAAATACAAGTAAAGGGGAAATCAGGATGGCTCAGTGGGTTAAGCGCTTGCTTTGCAGCCCTACAGACCAAGGATTGATCGAATCTCAGCCAGGCCGGTGAAGACCCATATGCTGAACTGGGATGTGCTTCCCATGTAGAAGGCCCCCAGTTCAGTTCTCTCCCCTCTCCACCTGGTTCAGACCCTGGCTCGAGGGGGCGTGCCTACTATTCAGGAGGCCCCCAGCCCAGTTCCCTTGCTGAGTGGCCCCCGCCCACCTGTGTGGAGCAAAACTATGTCAAAAACTGATTTTGTACAACTATGGAGACTGTTCTGGGTACCCCCCACCTTCTCTTTCTCTCTGTCTTTGTCTCTCTCTGTCTCTGTCAAAAACAATAAAATAAATCTTTAAAAAAATACAAGTAACTCATTTATGACACTGAGTAAACTTTTTCTGAGATGGTAAGTGTTAGTTTATGGACTTTTAAAATAGCCTTTCTAAAGTTATCAATTTTTTTAGTATTCAAAGCATAGTATGCAGATACATGGGAAATATGAACAAGTATAAGGTATCCCAACCTGGTTAAATCTTACTGGAAAAGTAATCTTACTGCGGGTACATTTTGTCTCAACTGAACTTGACTTCATTAATAAATCACTGCCAATTCAGAGAATTTCAGCACTGACCATGTGACGAATTAAAGGCGTAGTGAATTAAGGTGGCAGAGAGAAAAGTAGTATTAGGAATAGATTCACACTAGATCCTGATATTTTATCAGTAAAAGGTCCTTCAAATGGGATCCTTAAAAGATGCACGCTACACAATGTTTTCTATAGAAAGTACACTACGCTTTACATGAATGCTTATTTAATTCTCACAATGCTATGGGGGAGACCCTCCAGCGATTGTCCTTTTTCAGATGAAGAAACTGACAATAGGTCAAGAATTTGGCCAAGGTCATGTAGTTTATTGAGTAGCAAAGTCAGGAATTAAATCAAGGCAGTTTGACTCCAGTTCACGTATTTTTAACAAATGTGTGGAGAGTTTGATGTGTGGAGAGTTTGGTATCCCACTTTGGTTTAAATGTGATTATTGGTGTATCACAGACACACATTTGCGTGGGGAAAATGGTTTGTGTGTGTGTGTGTGTGTGTGTGTGTGCACGCGTGTGTGTGTGTGTGTGTGTTTGTAACATGTCACTATAGATGTCTTGTCTGGAAGGTAAGGTTTGAATGAATTTTTTTTCTTTTTATGTGAATTTAATAATGATAATGGTTGTGTCTTCCTGATGTAATAAATAGAAAATGCTATTTCAAGAATAAAATTAAGTGGTATCAACTCAAGTTGATTTATGTAATGACTAAATGGAGACAATGGGTTCTATCCTGCCGCTATTAATAATGATAATAGCGAATTGGTTGGGGGCTTTTATTTTGGGAAGAACAGTGCCATGTCCCAATTATTCTCCTCCCAGTACAAGTGCTGAAAGTGAGACACAGAGAGTTCGTGTAACGTGTCCGCAGTCTCGTACCTATAGGAAACAGTCTCGTACCTATCTGGAGCCAGGCTACAGAACTTAAACTCCTAACCACAGGACAGCAGTCTCTCCCACGCCCCAGGATTCCAGGAAGGGAAGGAACTTCCAGGCGTGGCAGTTCTCTGGGTTTGCAGACTGAGAGATACCGAAGGAGAATGAGTGTCAGTCTCAGTATGAAACTAGATAGTTAGAGCCATTCTCTCAGCCAGCATCCTAAGTGCAACAGTGGGAAGCCATTGTGGAGGTCTTGTTATGGATGAAGATGTTTACCAACCTTAGTGTTTTGTAGACACAAGACACTTTTATGTTTAGAGCACTTGCCAGTATGTTATGATAAATTTTGTTAAATTTTCTGGTAGTTTTTGTTTGTTTTTTAGTTTTATTGTTTGAGAAAAAGAAAAAGAGAGAAAGAGAGAGAGAGAAGGAAAAGGGGGAAGGGCCCAGAGCAGTCTCCATAGTTGTACATCATTAGTTGTGACATGGTTTCATTCTACACAGGTGGATGTAGTGCTATGCAGAGCGGGAACTGAACCAGGGGCCTTCCTCATGGGAGGTGAGAACCTTCACCACTGAGCCATCCTGGTGGTTACCAGCTTCCCTGCAGTTTAGCACATAGGGTTGCAGAGCCCAGGGCAGGGAATTGAATCCCAGACCTCACAACTACGGGGCAAGGACTCAACTGCTGAGCTATCCCATCATCCTTTGTTTAATTTTCAGACAATAAAATACAGTGCACAAGGCTTCAGGAAACATTTTCATGATTTAATTTGTTCTAAATCCCATATTACAAATGTCTGCATTGCATTCTGAAATAGAATTTAACATATGTTTAGGCTAAGTCTTATATTTGAAGCTGTCCTTTAATTACCTAAGCATCCAGTAAGAAGATATGAGACTGTAATTAACCAAAGGGAAGAGTTTAAGGTGAGCAAATTTTTTATTATCCCAGAAGAGATAATTATAGAAGTTTATATGTGTGATATCATATGGATTTCTAAATGTTATTTTAAGACATTAATTAATCTTGAAATCTAGATAAATTACTCATGAGACTTGTTCATCTACTTTTGACAACATCTATATAAAACTTTTGATGTTTTTTGATTACCCTGATGCTAACAAATTCTCAAGTCCACAGATAATGTTCCAGAATGTTGTTGAAAGAGCTCCTGAAATTGCCAGGGTTATGGAATGAACATCAGTATGTTTTGTTTGTTTGTTTTCCTAGCAAAAATGTTTAACTCAATAAATACCTCCTGAGGCTGATGGTTAGAAAGTGGTAAAAATCTGGGCAGTGTTTACAGCTAGCTTTGAAAACAGGAAGAACATGTCTCTTGAAAGGAGTGTTTTATGAATAATCTAATACGTTTCCTCCTAAGAACAGTTTTAAATATTTCCAAGCTTGTTTACTTGAGCTTCTCACTTTCTCTTGCATAGCCTTAATTTCATTAAGCTCTTCAATTTATGAGTTTATCCCCCCCGTGGGTCACTTAGGCTGATTTCTTTTCCAGTACACAGAAAGAAAACTACTCATTTCATCTACACTTCAGTATTGGACAGCATTATGATACATTTCAAGCCCTAACCACACACGCTGTTAAAAATAATTATATACTATCTGTACCCCATAACACTGCTGTCTGATGGCCCTATTAAATTGTTACTAGGTCTTTCTGTGTCACAGAATCTCTCAAGCTCTTTGCTTCCTGCTGGAAGGATTTGAAAAGCCAAACATTTTCCTCTCTTTTGCCTCTCCCACTCACAATCATTTTCCTACACTTGTAGTTGAGTTCTTAATTCCTTTTGCTCTTTTAGGAGGAAAGGAAAAATGACTGTTGTAGACAAAAGAAAAAGAGAGAGAGAGAGAAAATGTTCTTTCTTGCCCTTTCATCTCCAAGCACATGAATGAATAAAATGTTAAGACAAAAGCACTCCACCTTCTGGCCACGGATGAATGTTCACCGAAGATATTTCCTGTTGTAAAAGGAAGCATTTCATTTCCGGCACAAGATCCAGAAGACAACTATTCATAAATCCTCCAATACCATCAAGAGTAAAACGTCCTTCTCCTGGTCTCACAGACTTGAAATCGTTTTCTTCCAGTCACCTTCTCTTAATTCCTTTGTTCACCCTTAACAACCCCAGTAAGCTAATGCTGCAGGCTTCAGCTCAGCATCAGGAAAAGCCAGCCCCTTTCTGTTCCTCTGTGTCCCAGAACAAGTTACTGAACCTTTTGAATCCTCAGCCCCTTCCTTTGAACATAAATATAATGGTTTCTACCTTCTACATAAATTTTGAGGACTAAATAAGATTTGTAAAATACCTAATCCCACATCAGACATATAGAAAGAGCCCAACAAATGGAAGCTTCTCTGATTATAACAAACACCATTGCATTTTAAATTTTTATTTTTTAATTTTTTATTGTTTTTGACAGAGAGAGAGAGAGAGAGAGAGAGAGAGAGAGAGAGAGATACAGAGACAGAGAGAGAACTGAACTGGGGGAACTCCCCAGTTCAGCACATGGGTCCGCAAGGGCCGGGACCAGGATTTGATCCTCGGTCCCCGGCGCTGCAAAGTGAGCGCTTAACCCACTGAGCCATCCGGGCTTCCCAACCATTGCATTTTACCATTTCCACTTCAATTCAATGTATCTTCAAACTTTACTATGGTCAAGATGCTAAGCACAGTAGTAGGATTTTTTTTTTTTAATGTACCCTTTGCTTTCAACAAATGACTGTATTTTTCCATGTGTAAGACAATACTTTTGTGTAAAATTGTTAGATTAAAAATTAGGGGTCATCTTATACACGGAAGTAATCTGTGTATTGATTTCTTAATGTTGGGTCAGAAAAGTAGGGGTCATCTTATACATGGGGTGTCTCAGACATGGAAAATATGTGATAGAATCTACTAGTATACATAGTCATGATCTACTAGTAGAGACAAAGAAGAACTTAAATAAATTTTATACAAGGCCAAGATATGGTAGATGACAAGAGCTATTTAGTGTCCCAAGACAGCGCTTCTCAAACTGTGATGTGCCTGTCAGTCACTTGTAGAGCCTGTAAACATGCAACTTTCTTTTTTTTATTTGATTTTTTTGACAGTCAGAGAGAGAGAGACAGAGAGAAGGGGGAGGGCCCAGAGCAGTCTCCATAGTTGTATGTCATCAGTTTTCGACAAGGTTTCGTTCCACACAGGTGGGCGGGGGCCGCGCAGGACAGGAACTGGGCTGGGGGCCCCCACATGGAAGACACACCCTCGTGAGCTGGGGACCACCAGGGGGCCTCCCAAATAGGAAGCTCACCCTGGTGAGAACCGAACTGGGGCCACACCCCAGTTCAGCATATGGGTTCACAGAGCCGGGATTCGATCCTTGGTCCCTGGGGCTGCAAAGCGAGTGCTCAACCCGCTGAGCCATCCCAGCTTCCCCCCAGGAGTCATCTTAATTTGGAAAAGAAGTATAATTTGTCGTTACCAACATATGCCTACTATATAGGGTGGTTTTGAGAATACAGGGCAACTAATTTCTTCCAGTGAAAATCGATCTGACTCTACTAAGCAAAGCAAATTTACAGCTAGTATGCTTGAGTTTTCTAGGGTTGCACTCTTGGTTTCTAGCTCTCATTTCAGTATTCAGTTCTCATAGTTCATTTGCTCCCTTCCCAACTGTGGAAATGAAAGGAAATCTGAGTAAGAAGGAGAAAAAGGGTAAACCAACGAATCAATACTCCATTTCATGAGGAACACATTTCTAAGGCTCTACTGTAACTTTAATGAACCCATAGAGAATTCACATAAAGAAACCAGAGAACTCACATAAAGAAACCTAGGTTCTCTGCATCCAGAATTTTATGACCCACTCAGTAAACCCTGGGTAAATCAGTAAAAAAACAAAAGAAAACAACAACAAAAAAGAAACCTTGATTTTTTATGCCTCATTTCTACCTTGCCAGAAAGAAATAAAGGTAATAGTTTTGAGTCACTTTGAAAGCGTTTTTAGACCATTAATAATACAAGTAGACATTTTAAAATTAAAGCCTTATTTACTTGCTTAAAATATAATGTTTTATTTTAGATTTTTTTCCTTCCATATCCAAAGGTAATCAAAACTAAAACCCTACATTGATGCCAGGGGAAAGAGGTACTGATTGCCTTCTTGACACAAAAAAAATATCCAGCTTTAATAACATTTCATAACTAGCAGACCACTCTCTAGCATAACTGTTTGACAACATGAAAAACAGAGAGGTTTCTAGGGGAAAACAGGATTCATGCAGGTTTAAGAACGTCCCTACACACAGCTTCAAAATGAAGATCCCAGAACCCCATGATTTAACTGGACAGCTGGTGTACTGGAAGAATCTGGCTTGTTTTGAAATTAGAAAGTAACATTCCCTGAGCCAATAGCAGACCCCCATTTCAAATCTGTAGGTTCATGGATTTGCTCGATATGAGTTCTGGGCACAGGAGCTAGGTGTCCACAGCCTTCTAAATGGGGGGAAGGGGGCGCTCTGCTGGGCTCACAGGCCATGTCCGCACCCCTCACTTTATCTGAAGGCCAGGTAGTGAATACTACCTGCCAAGGTTGTTGTGAAGACCAAGTCGAGAGATGGTCAGTGCAAGTCCCTGAGCACCGAAAAATGTATGACCAAGGCAAGATGTCATTCGATAAGTTAAATGCTTAGAATCATACAGTAGACTCGCCATTAAGGGGAACTCAAGCAACTGGCAAAAATCTCAAGCAACCACCAAAAAACAAAGTTGCCGGTTGCTTGAGTTGCAGTTAATGGAGAATCTATAATACTTACATTTATCTGGCATCTACCAGTCCCCATGGGTGCTGGTTAGCTGAGAGGAAACTCTACCTGGTACATTGTACATTTTACATATGTCCTGTTGGTTTTAAAAATGTTCCTAAGATTTGTGGCACTGCAGTCTATTATGAATTTTTTAGTACCTAGCTACATAGAATGGCTCCATTGTTGGCCTACACCCTTCCTACTCACTCCTCACACCACCCTAATACTTCCTTGGTCTCCTAGCACTCTTACTAAAAGGTTATCCAAAAAAGATGCTTCCTAAATGGGAAAGAGCATTTCATATTAAGTGGTGCATACGCTAACTAAGGCATTCAATTCGAAGGGAACCAGATGAGAGCTGAAATTCAGTGTGCTGTTCAAAATTCCCGTCAGCGGGGGTCTTCAGGCTCATATGTAGGACTGAAAATGAGGGAGGGCCCTTTGCTCGTTTAGCATCACCCACAATTCCTGTTGTGGTCCCCCTAATGCAGCCTCCTGCCTCTCCCCTTCCTCCATCTTTATCCTTCCAAATACAAACTCAGCGGCATGCTTGCTTGTCTCTTTGTATTTCTCTGACATGCACCACTGAAAAGTGATTCCCGCCTCCATTGTCACTTCCTGCTTCCCAAGCAACTGACAAGAAACTCTCCATCTCTTGACATGACTCAGATCATATGACACCAACAGGTATTGATGGTATGTGGATAAACTGTCAGCTTCCTCTGTGCCACTGATGACATTAATTAGGCATCTGCTGTATACAAAGCACTGATGAATGCAAAGCTCAATAACTTCCTGTCTGCGTGCAGGTTACACCATCTAAGGCACTTTAGTCATTTTCTTGTGTAGAAAAGGTATTGAATTTTTTCAAAATATCATTGTTTCTATTTATAGGAGCACCAAAGGAAGAATAATTGTATCCTCCTCACTGGTCTTTCCCCACATCACTCTTAAGCCCTTACCCTAGAACATTTATTTCACCCAATCACCTTGCTGCTTCTATTTACCTGACATATTACATATCTATTAATACTTTTAGTTATCAATGACAGTCTCCAACTCCCACAAAGTAAATTCCATGTGAGCAAGGACTTTGTCTTTGTTCACTGCTGCTTTTAGAATATAACCTGGCACTGTGAAAGCCCTCGATCAATATTTGTTGAAAGCACGCCTTCCAGAAAGTACAGAAACAAACAAACAAACAAACAGTGGCATTTGAGTTGAGCTTTGACCAATGAGGATTTCTGTAAGTGAGAAATGGGGGAAGAGCACTCTCAAAAGAAGAATGGGCCGTACGTAGCAAGACAGCGTAACGGAGGTAATAAAATGGCTACAGGATGGAGAAATGAAAGGCATGCCGGAATTTAACTATTTTTAAATTAAGTTCATGAAAGAAATCATGCTTTCATCTGCACTTTATATTTTTAGATATTTCAATGACACTGATGGGCCCACTTAAGTACTTTTCTAGACCGTTCCAGGTCCCAAATGGATACATTGCAAAGTAAACATGGGTTTGTTAATAATCACAGGAAACTGATTGAATCCAATCAGTATGGAAACTGGGAAGGAAAGCAATGAGAAAGGTGGAAAGAAGGAAGAAAGCCAGGCTGCTTGTCCTAGTGGGCCTACATGTCCTTTTGTGGTATTTTATGCATTTATTTGAAGAAACCTATGTTTCTAGTCTTGCTTACCCTACTTTTGTGACCCTCTCTGTGACAGATTTTGATACCTGGTGACAGTATCACATTAGAGGAAACAGATGGGAGCTTTGGGGGAGGCATTATATTAATACAAAGAGAAACAGCCTTGACATTATATATCAAGTTTCTTTCATCTATGGAGATCCTTTTAAAATCAAAAATACAAAACAATCTCCAGTGTGAGTCATTAATGGGTTTGAAGGAAGGAGACCAAACATTTTACTTTGTCTTTCCATTTCTAAATGTCTCCTTCGCAATGTGTCAGCCGAAGGGTGATTTCTTTAAAAAATAATGTTTGTAGCTTTTTGAATAGGATTTGCTTGAATGCTTGGTATCTAAAGCATTCCTCTGGAAACGTACCAGCTTGCAGAGGTTTCTTTACCACACTGTTTCCAACTGCCCCAAACAGGTGGGGACTTCATGCCTCCATCCTGCTTCCAGTAAAAGAGGTCTGGGGGCAGCCAGGATGGCTCAGTGGGTTAAGCTCTCGCTTTGTAGCCCCAGGGACCGAGGATCAAATCCCAGCCACAGTCCATGCGGACCCATATGCTGAGCTGGGGAGTGCCCCCGGTTCAGTTCTCACCAGGATGAGACCCCAGCCCAGTTCCTGCCCTGTGCAGCCCCCCACCCACCTGTGGAATGAAACTACCGTATGTGGAAAAACCAATGATGTGCAGCTATGGAGACTGCTCTGGGCCTTCCCCTCTTCTCTCAGTCTCTGTCTCTGTATCTTTCTCTCTCTCTCTCTCTCTGTCAAAAATAATTTAAAAAAAAATTTTTTTTAAAGAGGTCTGTCCCAGGCACAACAGCTGACAGAATCAGCTGCAGGATGGATTTTAACAACTAGGATGTAGCCAAAAGAAGCAGGCTGCAGATACACAGCTGCCTGACCTTTGTTTTGGTCCAGCCGTCAGCCACGTCTTCCTAGTCCATTCTCTGCAACAAAACTGAAAACGTCCAGCGTCTCAAATGCCTTAGAAAAGGTTTCTATAGCCCTCACTGGGGGAGAGAGAAGGGGTTATAAACTGTATTACAGCTGCCTCCAGTAGAGAGCTGTGTGGAGGAGCAAAGATTTAAAATTCCCAGTCAACTGAAAATGCCCACTTGGCCTCTAAAACACTAAAACAATGCAAGCCCTTGGGGACGAGAGCATTGCTCCCTAGTTGGCTTAGAAAACAGATTCATATAACAATTCCAGGAATTTGGAAATTGAGTTTACCAACCAGCCATCCCTAGAGGATGCCAACCCACAATCCCGCCTACGACCAACAGGGTGATAGGGAATTAGACCAACTCTGAGAACACTTTCAACAATTAAAAAGAGCCCGAGGGGACCAAACAGAGAATGTGGTAGAAGGGCCCAGGGGGCTTGCTGTTTTCTGTCCATCACCCTCTTGAAATAAAAACTGGATTTTTTTTTTTTTAATGCAAACTAGAAAATAACCACTTCCATTCATGCATCCCAGCCAGGTCTGGGATGAAAGCAACTAGTTCAGAAAAAGGATGAAACAACATTACCAATCACAGAGGGGAGAAAGGGTTGGAAGCTGAAAACCCTCTCAGTGTAGCCAAAACAAAACTTGATCAAAACCCAACCTCCCAGTCTTGCAAAGACTTCATTGTGAAGAACAAAAGACTCTAGAAGAAAGAATGGAAACAAAAGAATGACCAAAAGAAAAGAGAGAGGGACAAAACAATTATATTCTTCCAAGACCAGGAACAAAATCCATCCTGGCAATAAAAGGCACAAAAGAAAGACAACTACAAAATAGAAATAGAAAATGACTGTGACACATTGGGCCAGGAAGCCAGTGTGACAATATTTTCTCATAAAATGATATTCTATTTCATCACCATATGCTTTAGGAAAATCCAATATGTTTCTGACAGACTTCTAACATTTTTTTCCCAAGATGGTTAAAGCTTTAGGGAATGTGTCAAAGATACTTAGCACCCACTGCATTTTTTAATATTACATATTGGTAATTCTCCGGTTCATGAATTTTAATAATACCATTGCCATCCAGTTTGCCAATCACTCTCCCCAGCACTAGCTGATAAAAGCATGCAACCACAGGTCCCGTTTTGGTTTTGTTTCAGTATACTGTTGAATCTGCAAATGGAAATTATATAGGTAAAAAGGTGTATTTTTTAAGAAAATGTATGCTAAGATGGAATACCATTACTTGTGGAATTATTTCAAAAAGCTGGTTGATGACATTTTGAAATATAGCTCACTAGCAATTGTGGGGGGGAAAGAAAACATTAAAGATTTATCAGCCAGTCATGGATATATGACTTCAAACTAACACAAATGAGAATTAAATAGGAGATTAAAATGAGTCATTTCGTGCCATTTGCTCTGTACAAGGCCGTGTGGAGGGTTGTGAAGCTATTTCTACAGCCTTTTCTTTGTACCGTACTCACATTGTATCTGCATTTCTCTAATCACCTGTAGATGTCTAGAGGGCTATTTAGCTTTGTAGCAAATGCCATAACATACCTGGAAACAAGCCCAGTAAACTGTAAGTATACAGCATACTAACTTAGGTGCTCTACCATTATTAATAATAATCTATTAGTATAAAAGTGAAATCTGTTTTTCCTTTATTCTTGCTTCCCTTTCTTTATTCTTCTCTTTTATTTCTATCAAAGGTTAACGATCCCTCCAGGAACCTGTGCTTCAAAGGTAATTGTCTTTTATTCTTTCTTTTCCCCTCGTGGACCTTTTCAGTTACAAAACTCTGCTTGTTCTCTATTAGTTCTTTCACTAACATACTCACTGTTTTTAAAACATCTATCCTCTTTCTATTCCCATTTCCCCAAACCAGACCCTCATCCTCTTATACCTCCACTTCATTAAAAATCTCTTAAGAGCTTCCTGCTTCCAGTTTGAGTTCTCTTTCATTCATTCCTTTTGTTGACACCTGGCCAGTCTTTCCAAAAATGCTCCTTTAATCTTGTCACTCCTCTGCTCAAAAACAAACAAAGTCCCTTTGCTACAACATGGATGGAGCTTGAGATCATGATAAGTAAAATAAGACAGAAAAAAAAAAAATCAAGAACCATATGTCTTCACTTATAGGTGGACTATAAAACTGAAAGTAACAAAGAAAAACTCACAAACACTGTCAATAGTTTAGTGGTTTTACCTGTGGGTAAACAGGGAGGGGGTGGGGGCATCAAATATACCGTGATGGAAAGAGCTGATCCGGATAGTGAGCACACAACGCAACTCACAGGTGATGTAGAAAATTGTATACCTGGAACCTATGTAATTTTTACTAACCAATGTCACTCCAATAAATTTAACAATAAAAAAA
>PVKE010006948.1:0-52374 GCA_004027555.1 Craseonycteris thonglongyai | reverse complement strand
AATTAGATAGTTTACAGATGTACAAGTCCACATCACATCATTCATGCATCGTATTATGTGCCCGTCACTCAGTATCAGTTCCCCTTCCATCACCTTATATCTAGTGCCCACTCCCACCTCCCCCCACAATCGTCCCCCCCTCCTCCCCCCTATATTTCATATTTTTTAATAGGACATAAAACAGCAGACCGTTGACTAATTAATACCTTTTTTTTTTTTTGTAAGATTTATTTTTATTGTTTTTGACAGAGAGAGAGAGATACAGAGACAGAGATGGGGAGGTGTGGGGAGGGCCCAGAACATTCTCCATAGTTGTACATCATCAGTTTTTCTAATTAGTTTCATTCCACAGGCGGGCGCAGGGCTGCACAGGGCAGGAACTGGGCCAGGGTCTCACCCTGGTGAGAACCGAACTGAGGGCACTCCTCAGTTCAGCATATGGGTCCGCACAGGCCAGGGCCAGGATTCGATCCTCGGTCCCCGGGGCTGCAAAGTGAGCACTTAACCCACTGAGCCATCCTGGCTTTCCCTAATTAATACTTTTTGACAGTAGTGATGTGGCGCTATCTTTCAGACAAATTATACATCAGAATGGTAGGCCGGGATATTAAAAACGTTTTGGTAATAAACCCTCCTTTTCTTAAAGCTTCCATTAAGATTACTTCATATATGAATGACCACCCTTAATGGGACCACATTTTCCTGGCTAATATAGCTACCTAAACTCTTAGTTCCTCTTAGTATTCTGCTAGTGCTGCTTAGAATTTTATTCTTAGAAGTAATCCCCAAGACTCCAAATCACATTTATTGTTTTTATCACAAGCAGAAACAGGAAGACTTTTCTTCTAAAACAAGTTTTTCTATAACATCAAGTTGCCATATTAATACCACTTGTAAGCATCTAGGACCCAATTACAGACCTAATTGCTGTTTATAATATTGAGTTTAACAATAATGTGTTTAAAATTTTTAATAACCATTGTACAAATATCCCTAGGGTAATTTATTTGCAGTTTTGGAACTCTATATACTTCATTAAGAGGAGACAGAAATGAGGGCTCATTACCAACCATTTTGGAGAAATAAGCTAATTATAATAACTTACCTGTGTCTTTGATTAAAAATTATATCATATTATGGTGATCATTTGGGGAAACCAAAACTGCAACTCTCCATCTCAGAGTACCTCTCTTCATTCTTAATTTCATGGTGTTTAGAAAAGAGGACAAGACTATATGCATAGACTAAACCAATTTTTGTTGTTTACTATACTTCACTATTCTTTCCTATTGCAAAATGACTACAAAATTTGGTAAGGGCTTCCACGGATTTGCTTTAGGACAAAAAGGAATAATTAATTGCACTTAGAAAGTCTTTCTGCTTTTTGAACTGTGCTTCAAGTTGAATTATTTTTATATACTTTTGTTTTTAAACATTTTTCACCTGGCTTTGGAATATAATTTAAATTAAAAGTAAAATTAATTCTTATGTTCCTCTTCAACTCTTTTTAAGTGGTTTTCATTAACCTCAATCTTTGGTTTCATATAGCTGATGGTAGTTTTTCAATCCTGGAACACACTGAATATTTCTTATATTAATATTCTATTGTTCTGATGCCCAGCTCAGTGCTATAATGTATGTAAATACTCTGTAAATTATGATGAGACACTTCTCAGACATGTTAGTATACAGTAAAGCCAAGCCAGAAAGTGTTTCAGATGCTTGTTGAAGCCCCTGGCATTATCTTAGGTATCTTTCAGAATATAGGAACATTCATTGAGTAAATTTACTGTTTTTATATCTGCAACCCTTCTGTTTCACATCAGATAATGACAATAGCAGTTATATTTCTTCCTCAGACTAAAAGTACATTTTAATTTTTTTTATTTTTACTGTTTTTGACAGAGAGAGAGAGTAATACAGAGGCAGAGAGAGAACTGAACTGGGGGAACTCCCCAGTTCAGCACATGGGTCTGCACGGGCCGGGGCCGGGATACAATCCTCGGCACCGCAAAGTGAGCACTCAACCCACTGAGCCATCCTGCCTTCCCCTAAAAGTACATTTTTAAATGTAAATTTTGCTTTATTATTGAGTCCTACCATTTTAGGTTCTCTAACAGTGATTATAATTATAACCCTATCTATGAAATAGTTCTCTCATTAATTTCTAAGACTCTGCCCTTTGATTGAATTGCTGACCTCCTTAGCTCATGATGTCCTTTTTGGTGGGACTGCCTTTCGCTCCCCATCTCTTGTCAGTTCAGGTCCCATTTAAAATTTATTTTTGGAGAAGCTGGGATGGCTTAGTGGGTTAAGTGCTCACTTTGTAGCCTCAGAGCCT
Organism: Craseonycteris thonglongyai; assembly: GCA_004027555.1. Taxonomy (NCBI): domain Eukaryota; kingdom Metazoa; phylum Chordata; class Mammalia; order Chiroptera; family Craseonycteridae; genus Craseonycteris; species Craseonycteris thonglongyai. Next base: position 50,033 of record PVKE010006948.1, on the reverse strand, counting down.
GAGGACCGAATCCCAGGCCCAGCCCATGTGGACCCATCTGCTGAACTGGGGTATGCCCCCAATTCAGTTCTTGCCGGGGCCTGTGCAGGAGGCTCCTGGCCCAGTTTCTGCCCTGTGCAGCCCCACACCTACCTGTGGAGTGAAACTATATGGAAAACTAATGCTGTCAACTATGGAGACTGCTCTGGGCCCTCCCCATTCTCTGTTCCTGTCTGTCTCTCTGTCTGCCAAAAAACAATAAAAATAATTTTTCAAAAAAATAATTGCTATTACTATTTTTTTAATTTACTTTCATGAAACTTGAGTAGGCTAACTTCATCAAGGCTTTTCTTTTACTCCAAATTATTCATCATTTAGGGATGCCAGTTTATTCTCTTATTAATTGTGCTTAAATATGTCTTCTCTCTTTACTTAGACTATAAACTTCAGGAGAGAAACATGCTACAAGAATATTGGTAATGAACCTTTAGAGATTAGAAAAAACTGCATTACAGCAGCTTATTCTTTAAAAAATAGAAGTAAGGGAAGCCAGGATGGCTCAGCGGATTAAGTGCTCATTTTGCAGCGCCGGGGACCGAGGATTGAATCTCGGCCCCGGCCCGTGTGGAACCATATGCTGAACTGGGGAGTTCCCCAGTTCAGTTCTCTCTCTGTCTCTCTCTCTCTCTCTCTCTCTCTCTCTCTCTCTCTCTCTCTCTCTCTCTCTGTCAATAAATAAAACTTTAAAAAAAAAAAAAGAAGTAAATCTGATGTTATGGTGTTTAGAATATTCTTTACTTTATAAACCTCTGTATAAGTTCTTGAGAGAATAGATTTCCCTGAAATACAAAAAGTCTTTCAAATCTTTGAAAAGTGTTTTCATTAAGTATTCTCTCAAATGCATAGGAATTGAATGTAAGATTATGTATCTTTGAACAGTATAACTGAGGGGAAGGCAGAGCAATGGCTTACCTGAGAATCCACAGTTCAGTGTAATGGACACTTGGCCCCTGGTAACTCTTCTGTAGATACAACAAAGCTCCAAGCGTATACTTAGGTAGAGATTGTATAGCAAAGTAGAATATAGCCCACTTTGCTAGTTGTTTTGGTGTTCTTCGAATTCTCTCTTCCCAGTGTTGCGAATTAAAATAGTAACCTGAAATGTATCAACCCCCTTTTTAGCGATGTTGGGTAAGTTTTGAAAAATGAAATTATATCTATATTTTGGTCTTCTAAAATTTACTTATCTGTATCTTTAATTTTTTAGTCTGAAATGTCATTATTATTAGATATGCGCTAATACTTGTATTACATTGTAGGTAATACAAGAAACGCGATTAAAACAAATGTATACAGCAGAAGAAAAGTATGTGGTGAAAACCTCTTTTTATTCAAACAAAGTTATTTCCAGTAACACATCCTTAAAAGTAGCCCAGTTTCTCACAGTCACTGTGGATCTAGAACGAAGAAGACACTTAGAAGAACATCTAAAGGTTTGATATTTTGATATAACTATTAGGAAAAAATATTCGTTGGATTTATAATGCTTTAACTAGAACTCTTTTTAAAATATATTATAATTTTGAATGTCCTATAGGAAGTTAATGGAAAATTGCGAGCAGTGGAATCAGGGTTGATTGCCTTACAGGAGACAAACAAACATCTAGAACACAAAGATAATGAACTTAGACAAAAGAAGAAGGAGCTTCTTGAAAGAAAAACCAAGAAAAGACAACTGGAACAAAAAATCAGTTCCAAACTCGGAAGGTATTTGGGGACGGCACAAAGCAGTATGGGGATTTCATTAGTTTACCTAGAATGAAACCACAATTTCCGTGTTTTCTAATAATTTCTCTCTCAAATTTTAATCCTGCGGAAGCTGGGATGGCTCAGTGGGTTCAGCACTTGCTTTGCAGCCCTGGGGACCGAGGATCAAATCCTGGCCTCCTGCCCGTTCAGATCCATATGCTGAACTGGGGTATTCTTCACATGTGGGAGGCCCCCAGTTTGGTTTGCCAGGTCACGTTTCCCATGTGGGAGGCCTTTGGTTTGTCCCCTGGGGGCATGTCTCCCATGCCCGAGGCCCCACGGCCCAGTTCCCACCTTACGTGGCCCGCACCCACCTGTGTGGAACAAAACCATGTCAAAAACTAATGACAAACAACTGTGGAGACTTCTCTGGGCCCCCCTACTTCTCTGTCTCTCTCTCTCTCTCTCTGTCAAAAACAATGAATCTTTTTTAAGAAAAAGAGAGGGAAAGCACAGATAGCTCAGCAGATTAAGTGCTCCCTTTGCAGTGCCAGGGACTGAGGATCGAATCTTGACCACAGCCCATGCAGACCTATATGATGAACTGGGGTGTGCTTCCCATGCAATGAAGCCCCTAGTTTGGATCTTACCACCGCCCCCCTACCCCCAGGTTCGACCCCTGGCTCAAGGAGGCGTGCCTCCCATGCACAAGGCCCCCAGCCCCGTTTCTGTGTGGAAGGAAACCATGTCGAAAACTAATTATATACAACTATGGAGATTTCTTTGGGCCCTCCCCCTTCTGTCTGTCTCTCTGTGTCTGTCTGTCTCAGTCAAAAACAATAAATCTTTAAAAATAAAAAAAAAGGAAAGAAGAAAATTGAAGCCCAGAAGAGTAACTTGTGCAATTATAGTGCTTATTAGTGGCAAGGAGCACATTAAGATCTACCTGTCTGACTCTAGATCCTACACCATTAACACTAGCATTACCTAGACTACTCTGGGCACATAATATATCTCAGCAAATACTTTTTGGTTCTGAATGGTTGCATAAGGTGATTATTTAATCTAGAAGCTAGCAGTTTATGCATTTGAGGTAGCATTGCTAAATAGCCCATAAGACAATACGGAATCTAAAGATTTGAGTTTAATCCTGTGTATAACTTTGATTTCTACATTGTTAAATGTTTTGTACAGTTTAAAGCTGATGGAACAGGATACTTGCAACCTTGAAGAGGAAGAACGAAAAGCAAATACAAGAATCAAAGAAATAAATATCCAAAAAGCAAAACTTGTTACTGAATTGACAAATCTAATAAAGGTAAGGCATTTTATTAATTTTAGTTCTATTTTTTTAATAACAGGCAGCTAAAACTTGGTAGTAGAATCTTAGCAAGAAGGTTTTATAAATAATTTTAATTTGGTCTGTTATTTGACATTTTTCGTTATAGGTCAGTAAATTGATTAAAATATCTCATTAGGCTAAATTATTCCATATGATTCAAAATAATACACAGAAAAACTTTTTTTTAATTTCCTTGTGAGAAATAGTTATAAAAACAATTACCTGGTGGGATGCTAGGATAGTTCAAAAGGTTGAGTTCCTGCCTTGCAACCACAAGGTCTGGGGATCAAATTCCAACCTCGGCCCATGCAAACCCATATGCTGAACTGCAGCATAACTGGTAACTGTTGAGCCCTGCAGCAAAGGTTTTCACCTCCCATGTGGGAGGCCCCACATCCACCTGTGTGGAATGAAATTATGTTACAACTAATGATGTACAACTATGGAGACTGCTCTGGGCCCTCCCCCTTCTCTTTCTCTGTCTCTGTCTGTTTCTCTGTCTCTCTCTATCTCTCTCTCTCCGTCTCTCTGTCTCTCTCTCATACCTTCTCTCAAACAATAAAATAAATCTTTTAAAAAAAAGTAATTATTTGAGAGAGTTATCAGGCACATTAGAAAAGTATTTTTTATGGTTTATGACTTTTTTAATGTATTGTTTTTCTTAATTGTAAAACAAATCTTTGTTTTTTGTTCCTAGATTTGCACTTCTTTGCATATACAAAAAGTAGATTTAATTCTTCAGAATACTACAGTGATCTCCGAGAAAAACAAATTAGAATCAGATTATATGGCTGTATCATCACAACTACGTCTCACAGAGGTAAAATTTTTGCATTTATTTTTTATTTGGGGTTCTAGTCTTTGAACAATTTGAAAACAGAATATATCATTATTTGCAGTATGTAGTTTATGTGCTCTTTAATTTAAAAAATTAGTTCATTCTGATGCTAAGGAAGCAATATTTTAAATACTTTATACTATGTATTTTGTTAATTTGATTAGGAAGGGGTGGTTATAATAAAAAAAGACAAATCAGGAGATCTGATTTAGTCACCTGAAAACTGAAGTCTCCTGTATGCTTTAATATAATTATAATCCTTAATATTACCAAGGAGCAACTAGTAACTTTAGTTGCAGTTTTTACATCTCAGAAACTGCAGAGGAGTTCTCATCAACACTAAGATTAGCCTTGGTTTATAATCTTGGCACTTTAATCTTCTGTTACTGTCTATTTGTGGAATGATGATAAATAATGAAATAGTGTATAGGAGGAAATGTGATGTACTAAGTTAACTTAAAACACAAAGAAAAGCTGGCAACAAAGTGGTAGTGACAGTGGCATGTTTTTGCGTCATTCAAATGCTTTCCTAAAAATAAAAGAGCAGCTGGTATAATAACAACAACAACAAACCCATAGACAATATATACAGTAAAGCTAAGGTTTAAGGTATCCATATTGGTGTACTACAATGTATTCTCACACTAACCACTTGGAGTTAACATCAAACTATGCAAGTTAAGGGTGCAACCCCTGACAAGACACTAGCTGCAAATTCAGGGGTCCCCAGGCTACCTACACTTCTAACCAACTGGCTATAAATTGGAGGGTTCCCATGATCCCCTCATGGTCAATAATTCACAAGAATGACAGAATTTTTAAAATGCTACACTTTATTATAGTTTTATTATTATTTAAGGGATAGAAATCACTATTCAAATGAGGAAACACATACGGTGAAATAAATTTAGCATAAGCCAAATGAAACAAATGAATCTAACTTTGTTTTGACTTAGCAATGTAACTTCACAGAGAAAAATAATTCCAGTTAACTTTAAAACTGGGGGAAGCTGGGATGGCTCTGTGGGTTAAGCACTTGCTTTGCAGCCCTGGAGACTGAGGATTGAATCCCGGCCCTGGTCTGTGCTGACCCATATGCTGAACTGGGGCGTGCCTCCCATGTGGCAGGCCCCCAGCCCAGTTCCTGCCCTGTACAGCTCCTGCTCACTTGTGTGGAACTAAACTATATGGAATACTAATGACATACAACTATGGAGACTGCTCTGGGCCCTCCACTTTCTCTCTCTCTCTTTCTCTCTCTGTCTCTGTCAAAAAGACCATAAAATAAATCTTAAAAAAAAGAAAAAACAAACAAGATTTGAGGGATGCCTGGATAGCTCAGCAGTCTGAGCACTTTCCTTGCAACCATGACGTCAGGGAATCAAATTCTGGCCCTGGCCCATACAAACCCATATGCTGAACTGCGGTGCAACTGGTAGCCACCAGGATGGTGGCGAGGGTTGTTAACACCTCCCATGTGGAAAACCCCTGGTTCAGTTCCGCCCTGCATGGCCCATATCCACCTCTGTGGAATGAAACCATGTCACGACTAATGATGTACAACTGGAGACTGACTGCTCTGGGCCTGCCCCCCCTTCTCTTTCTCTTTGTCTCTGTCTCTCTATCACACATTCTTTCAAACAATAAAATCTTTTAAAAATATATAAAAATCATAGTAAAATAAATTTGATATTAAGGACAAAAAGAATTACAAAAAATCTTGTACAATTTTTAGTTATATTGTAACAATATTTGTAATCTGAAAATACTACATTATAGGATAAAGCTAATAAGGGATTATGTTAATTTCGTTAGGGTTTTCAGCATAAAAGAGTAGCGATTCAGATACAAAACATAGAAGGTAAGTAATAAAAACTGAAATCTTTAATTTTAATTAAAAATAATGAACTCAATGTAATTTCTCTAAAAGAAAAAATAATTATCCTAGCCTTTTCTATTGAAAAGACCCAGATTTTCCCTCTGAATATTGTTTTTCGCTAAAATGGGCCATTGGGGAAATGGCTGATTCAGGTCCAGAGAAAGAAATGTGTAAGATTAAACCTTGATTATGTTGTCATACCAGAAAGCAAAGAAGTTGTTAAAGACAGTAACTCAGGAGCTAACATGAAGAGTCTCCTATACCATCCATGAAGTGATATTAGATTAAAACACATCAAAATATCTTAATCCATGAATTTATAATGATGCATTAAAAAATAATAATATTGGTCACCTTTAGAAGACATTAGGAATCCAACTCATTATTTTGAAAAATGGCAAAGAATCTAGCATCTATCCTGCCATTCCTATGTGAACTATTATTTAGGATAAACAAAAATGAGGGGGAATGCTGGGATAGTTCAGCAGGTTGAACTCTAGCTAGCCTTGCAACCACAAGGTCTGAGGATCGAATTCAGGCCCAACCCGATTAAACCCATATGCTGAACTGTGGTGCAACTGCTAACCACCAAATGGCAGTAAAGGTTCTTGCCTGGCTTCCGGTTCATTTCCTGCCCCATGTGGCCCTACATCTACCTGAGTATAATAAAAACCATGTCACAACTAATGATATACAACAGTGGAGACTGCCCTAGGCCTTTCCCCCTTCTCTCTCTTTCTCACCTTCTCTCAAACAATAAAATAAATCTTTAAAAAGATGAGGGGAAGTTTCTCTTTCCAAGAAGTTAAGTGACGAGAGGAAGTTTCCTTTTATAGAAATATTTCAGATAATGCAGGAAGAATTGTCATATTAGAATATTATCACTTTGCATCTGTTCATGAATCAGTGGATCACATTAGCTGCTAACATCATAAAACGTAGCCAGATACTTATTTAGGTGTATACTGATGGAAGAACACACCATCACCTGTGAAATAATGTTGTAAAAAATCAAATTGAAATTTGATTAAACTTCTAAAACAGGATTTCTCAACCTCAGCACTATCAACCTTTTGGACTAGATGTTTTTTGTGTGTGGGGTCTGTTCTGTGCGTTGTAGAATGTTTAGCAGTATTCCTGGCCTCTACTTAACTAGCTGCCAGTTATGACAACCAAAAATGTCTCTAGACATTGCCATATATACCCTGCAGAGCAAAAATACCTTCATTTCAGAACCCCTGCTCTAAAATTACCAGTTTATAGGAAATACAGTGAATTTAGCAAGATTGCAGAATAGAAGTTCAAATACAGAAATTATTTGTGGCTCCATATATTAGCAATGAATAATTGGAAATTAAAAAGAAAACTAACATAGTATCAAAAATAGGGACTACTTAGGGATATACTTATACGATCTGCACACTGAAATTTTCAAATCTTCGCTGACAGATCTTCAGTAAGACTTAAGAAAATGGAGAGTTTGTGTTCATGGATCAAAGATTCAGAATTTGTTAAAATGTCAATTCTCTCCCAAATCTATAGATTCAATAAAATTCCCAGCAGGATTTTCAGTGTTTAGAAAATGGCAAGCTCATTCTACGATGAAGTGGACTTAGAAAAAGTGAAAGAGCAATTTGGATAACACCCGACCTAATTTTAAGACTAATAAAGCTGTGGTAATGAAGACATAATTAAATTGCTTTAAAAATAGGTATGTAGATCAGTGAAACAAAACAGAAAATCCAGAAATAGATTTACATACATACAATACAATCACTTGTTCTTTCTTCCTTCCTTTCTTTCTTTTTTTTTTTTTAATGCAAAAATACCAAGGCAACTCAGTGGAAGAAGAGTAACAAATAGTACTGGAACAATTGAATAGCCATATGCAGAAACTGAATCATAACCCTTTCCTCATACCACATACAAATAGGTCATAACTTAAATATAAGAACTAAAGCTACAAAACTTCTTGAAGAAAACAAGAGAAAATCTTAGTGACCTAAGTTTTGCCAAAATAGAATAAATAAAACACAAAAGGAATCAGAAGTTCTACTTTATCAAAATTTAAAATGCATTCTTTAATAGATGATAAGAAATGAACGGGCAGGGTACTAATGAGAGAATATATTTACCAAACATACACCTAACAAAGGGACTTTTGTGGGCTAAATCTAGCCTAGGGTCTATTTATGTAAAATTCCCTGCAAGCTAAGAATAGTTTGGGCATTTCAAAGGATTAAAACAGAAAAATATGTAACAGACTATATGTGGCCTTCAAAACCTAAAATACTTACTTACTGGTCCTGTATAGACAATGTTTGCCCTGATGACTATTATAAAAACTTTTACAGCTATCAATACAAAGACACAACCCAATCCAAACAAATGGTCAGAAGATTTAGGCATACTATTCCCTAAAGAAAGTATACAGATGGCAAATAAGCATATAAAAAGATGCCCAACCTTCTCAGTCAGTGGAAAGTGTGAATTAAAGCCATACTAATAAGCTACCATCTCAGACCCATTAGAATGACTAAAAATTTAAGACTGAAAATACCAAAGTGCTGGTGAGGATGTGGAACTGGAACTAGCATACATTACTAGTAGAGATTTAAAGTGTACAAGGGCTATCCAGAAAAAATCCAGCCATAAATACCTCTATTTTTCATGTTACGTGGCTGGATACTTTCCAGACAGCCCTTGTACTTTGGAAAACTATTTGAGAGATTCTTAAAATGCTAAACATGTATGTGCCATGCAATCTAGCCAGTCCTTTCCTAGTATGTATGTATATATGTATTAAGATGTATTTTGGGGAAGCCGGGATGGCTCAGTGGGTTAAGCGCTCACTTTGCAGCGCTGGGGACTGGGGATCGAATCCCGGCCCAGCCTAGCCTGTGCGGAACCAAATGCTGAACTGGGAGCTCCCCCAGTTCAGTTCGCTCTCTGTCTCTGTCTCTGTCTCTGTCTCTCTCTCTCTCTCTCTCTCTCTCTCTCTCTCTCTCTCTCAAAAATAAATAAAAATATATAAAAACTCAAATTAATTAAAAAAAAAAACAGATGTATTTTATTGTTTTTGGGGAAGCCGGGATGACTCAGTGGGTTAAGCGCTCACTTTGCAGCCCCAGGGACTGAGGATTGAATCCCGGCCCCGGCCTGTGGGGACCCATATGCTGAACTGGGGAGTGCCCCCAGTTCAGTTCTCACTGGGGTGTGACCCCAGCCCAGTTTCTGCCCTGTGCAGCCCCGCGCCCACCCAAACTATGTGGAAAAACCAATGATGTGCAACTGTGAAAACTGTTCTGGGCCCTTTCTCTTCTCTCTGTCTCTATATCTCTCTCTCTCTCTGTCAAAAACAATAAAAATAATCTTTTAAAAAAAAAAAGATTTATTGTTTTTGACACAGAGAGACAGAAGGGGGAGGGCCCTGAGCAGTCTCCATAGTTGTATGTCATCAGTTTTCGACATGATTTTGTTCCAAACAGGTGGGTGGGAGCCAGAGGCATTCCCCCCTCAAGCCAGGGCCAAACCATGGGGCAAGAACCAAATGGGGGGCCTCACCACGTGTAGCAAACCCAAGTTCAGCATATGGGTCCACACAGGCCGGGACTGGGATTTGATTCTCTATCCCCAGGGCTGCAAAGCAAGTGCTTAACCTGCTGAGCCATCCCAGCTTCCCTCCTAGTATTTAATTGAGAGGTTCTGCACATGAAGACTAGTGCATGAATATTTAACAGCTTTCTTTGTAGTAACTAAAAACTGGAAACAAATGTCCAGCAATAGTTAAATGGGTAAACGAATTACAGTATATCCAAAATGGACTATTAGCCATAAAAAGGAATGAATTACTGATACACACATGATAGTTCTCAATTACGCTGAGTGAAAGAAGCCAAACCAAAAATCTGTGATTTCATTTATATGAAGTTCTACAAAATGGGGGAAGCCAGGATGGCTCAGTGGGTTAAGCGCTTGCTTTGCAGCCCTGGGGACTGAGGATCAAATCCTGGCCCCGGCTTGTGTGGATCCATATGCTGAACTGGAGTGTGCTTCCCACGCTGTGAGGCCCCCCATTTGGTTCTTGCTCCCTGGTTTGGCCTCTGATTTGAGGGGGCATGCCTCCCATGTGGGAGGCCCCAGCCCAGTTCCTGCCTTGCATGGCCCCCACCCACCTGTGTGGAATGAAATCATGTCAAAAACTGATGACGTACAACTATGGAGATTGCCCTGGGCCCTCCCCCTTATGTCTGTCTCTCTCACTGTCAAAAACAATAACATAAATCTTAAAAAAAAAAAAATTTTACAAAATGGCAGAATGCCTAATGACAGAAATCAGTGGTGTCCTGGGGAGGGTACAGTGGGATGGATTACAGAGGGGTACAAAGCTATTGAAGATGACAGATATGTTTGTACATTATCATGGTGGTGATGGTTTCACTGGTGTATATATTTGTCAAACCTCATCAAGTTGTATACTTTAATTATGTACAATTTATTCATCATTTACACTTAAAAGCTGAAGAATTTTTAATAAAAAACTATATCCATGTGTCCCCTATCCTTGCTTAACAGATCATACACTTTGCCATATTTGTTGCAGATTTTTAAAACCTTTCACGTATTCAAAATCATCCTGTACCCTTCCCCATCCATTCTTCTACTTACTCAGATTCTACTTCTCTCTGGTAGTGGTCTATATGTGACTAACTTTACACTTAACTTTTTGGAAACAACCTATAGTATAAAAGCGAGTTTTTAGTAGTGTCTCTTTATGGAAAGAATCTTAGAGAATAGGTTTTAGGAAATACAGATAGATCTAGGACTGCACTGATGAATGAAAGGAAATGTTAACTCAAAATAGAATAGCAATTACATTATTGTGAAGCCAGCTTCTTCCAACTCTATGGTTTTTTGGAAAAGCTTACAACTAGAAGAAGTTGGTAAAAACAAGAATTTTGCTAGCATGCACCTTAGAGTAGGCTAGCACAAACTCACCTAGCCAAAGGAAGCTGAAGGTCAGGTTTGATAACTAGAACTAGTTCACTTTGAGCAAAGCCAGAAGTTTGAAAGATCGGAAGTTCCTTTCCTCTCCCCTCCCTACTTAAAAAAACTATGAAAGGAGAGGAAAGCAGTGGGAGTAGCAGCAGTCATTCTGAATATAAAGAAGGGATCTAGCAAAATGAAACCAAAGCTGTAGTACCCAAACTGGAAGTGGGGGTAGTAAGCAGTGCTGATACGGAACTAGCTACCAAAGAAGAGCCTCATCAGTGTTCATTTCAATGGAGTGTGGAGAAAGTCCACTGCCTGTTGTGGTCTGTTGGTAAATAATTGTAGAACCCATGTTAAACTTTCTTCATTGATTGAGTCTATGAACCTGGTTGTTCAGTACAGGAAATAGTGTTATAAAAGTTTTCATGAAGAAATTGACCCATCATGCAGATACTATATGAAGCTTTGAGTCACACAATACAGTATTTCATCCTGGTGCCTGAAGTTTTATTTTTGAATTAAGTTTTAATGAGAGCTTAAGAAAATTACAGGTTTGTATCATGTTTGGAGAAACATGAAATCATGATGGCTTTGGAGCAATAAGCACTTTCCCAAACTTTAACCCACTTTTCATATAGCCTTTTTTACTTAGATGTAATAAGATTAGATGCACACTGACAAAATTTTCTCTTATGTTCTATTTTGTTAGTAATAGCAGACATAACTCATCTTGAGTGGAGCTGACTATGGAGAGTAGAAAGTTTCTTGGGAGGAGGTTTTGTTTTCAATTTTTTAGTCACTTTTTATAAAGATGGCCACATTATACTATCCAGAGATATAATCTCTGATTAGCTGCTTATCCCTCTAGATTTTGTTACTAGAAATAATATTCAGTTCTCAGCCTCTTCCACCCACCCACATACATACCCTTGACAGGTGTTTCCATACTAATGTTACTTCATACCACCCCTGACTTTATTTTTGCCTTTTCTCAGCAATATTTTGCACCATTCTCTTGCCCTTTTTCAAATGTTGATCTGAAAATTATTAAATGCTTTTTATAATTATTTTACTTTTAAGGTTCTTTATTTTTTTGCACTGGGTACTTGATAAATTTGTTGCTGACTGACCATAGTCACTAACCTCACATTTTAAATAATCAAGAATGATACTACAAGAATACATACGAGTAGAGTAGATAAGATGTACAGTAGTTCACTTTCTCTTTTATGTGTTCTTTTTTCTTCTTGTGTTTGCTGTTATTTACCCCACACATGTTCTTACCCTTCTTACTGTCCTATTTCATTTGAAACAAGGAGAAATCTTTTTTTTTTCTTTTTCACTCGTCCCTTTGAATATGTGGCAGGTTGCACTAAAGGACCATTACTGCCACTTCTGGTTTTGTACTTTACCCTTATCATGAAAACAAGTTCTCAAAAGAAGATTGACACAAAACTTCAGGAGGGATTGTCATCTGTGAGGGAACTTAGGATGGCTAACCACTCTCAAGTTTAATACTCTACAACTTACTAGAAAGCAAATAGGGAAACAGACCTACAGACATCCCCAGAGAAAGGCAAGTGGGTATGAGCCTCTGTTTGGTGATTATGTCACTGCTTTCTGGAATATTTTTAGAACAGTTTAATAAAGTAACTGCATGTGAATCCAGATACGAAAGGTGGGCTGATGGATATACCTATTACTTGGGTTTTTATCTCAGGTAGGTTTCCTAACTAACCACTCTAAGCCTATTGTTACCTTCAGCCGTAGATATGATACCTACCTGCTTTGCCAGAGCTACTATGATATTCAGTCTAATAATACAGTAATAATATATCAAGGTGCATAGTGTGCTGCATAGCAGAAAGCCAATATTATCTTAAAAAGTGTAGATTTACATTATGATTCATATAAGTTTCAAGCATTGGAAATGGTTAAATTTGTTTTTCCTAATACTAAATTAGGAATTCCGTGCTGCTATCTAATGTTCTTTCCTCTGCCTACCTTAGCACTCTCCCACACACACACACAAATGAACAAAAATTTCAGAGGAGACATTTTTTTAAATGAGATAATTTTTGGGAAAATTATTTAACAAGTAAATAGCATTATTATTATTATTAGATTGATTAAAATAGAACTTGTAATCTTGTATATTAAAAAGTTAAGACCACTTATTTCTAAATTTTAATTTTCACATTAAAATTTCAAATTCACATTATAAAAACTGATTTGCTTTTATATTTCTAAAATATGTATTCTGTCTGATATGTTCAAAATTTATAGGTAACATTTGAATTTGAAATTTAAATTGGAATAAAATTTGCTGCTTGTATTTGTACTAAAGGAAATTAGTGTTTTAGTAAAAGTTCATGCTTCCTAGAACTTAGTTTAGTTCCTTTTATACAAAAATTGTTTTGTTTTTTGGGGGTTTTTTTTTTTTTTTTTTTACTCTTATGAAGTTGTTAAATAGAATGATTACTATTAAGTAATTTCATGTGCAACAATTCTATAAACAATTCTGATATATACCACTAGAGGGCACTCTTAGAGAAGCTTTCCTTGTTTAATTTCAAGTTACGGGTAATTCTGTATACCTTTCATGACAATTGAACTTTCTTAAAGAGAAATTCAGAGAAAAGGTAATAGTTATATATTTATTTTAGAATATATACCTACAAACTGATCTTTTGAGGTGTCGGTGGAGGTGTTTTATAAATATGTTCTTTTCTCCTGCATGTCTTAAATAGATGAAATGTTTCTATTAACTGTTAAAGGCTAGACTCTAAAGCAGAAATGTAAATAAAGTCTTTCACTAGTCTGACTTGACAACATTATCTTATATAATTGTATAATTGCTTTCTTTCTATTCTTACGTGCTACCCCCCCCCCCCCCCCCCCCCCCCCCCCCCCCCCCCCCCCACACACACACACAAGACAGCTCAACAAGAATTATGGTGGGGGAGGGAACAGATGCTGTGTGAAGAGGTATGTCACAAAAATGTATGTGTAGAAACGTTTACTCTGGTAAAGATTTTATTAGACATATGCCAGTAAACAAGGAAATTATTTACCGGTAATAAGATTTTGTTCTCCAAAGCACAGAGCCCCAATTACTCAACTCAGGGATACTTCTTTCCCATAATGTTCTAACACTTGATTTAGCAAGGTCCAGAGGAATAGAAGCAGGAATAGAAGACTTTAGGAGTGTTTAGTTTCTAACTGTCCATTATTTTACTGTTGCCTAAGTGTAATGAGCCCTAGTGTGCAAGCAAGCTAGAGGTGACTGGAAGTCTTTAATATTCTATTTCCTTGCGGTATAGGGACTGGGAGATTCATTCAAGGAAACCACAGTACTCAGTGATTAGTATAAAGGCTTGCTTGTATTTTCTGTTCAGTCCAGTATATATCCTTTTACTTTTCGTAACATTTATTGTGGTTTAGTTTATTTGCTATCAAACTGTGTGCATAAAAACAATCACCTAAGGACCTTGTTAATCATACAAATGTCCAAGCCTTGGCCCCAGAGAACTTAATGGAATATATCTGACCTGTGGCTAGGACATCCATACTGTTTTAACAATCTTCACCCCTGCCACCTAGGTATTTTTTGTGTAGACCAAAGTTTGAGGTTTAATGGAAAGAGCAAGCTATACCTATTTTCAGTGTCAGATACCTGCTCGCCTGCTATTTCCATAACCTTGAGCAAGTTTCTGAATAGCACTGAACCACATCTAAAAAGAAGGACATAACACATTTATTTTAGATTGTAATCAGAATTAGATCAATTAACATTTGAGATAGTGGTTATAACAAAGCTTGGCCCATGATGCCTTTCTCATTATGCAGGAAATTTTTGCCATCTGCCTCTTGTCCTCCTTGCCACTTTGATCTTTTACAAATCTTTACCTCTCCTCACATGTTAGATCTCTTATTGCTTAAGTCAATGGGTCTATGAGGCTTTATGGCTTTATATTGGTAATCACCTATCCTGGTAACCCCTTCTGCTGCTTCCTCTTTAACAATTCCTTGTCCTTTAAGACCATTCACTTGGCATAACTTATGTGACCACTCTGGCCTTTCTTCATTCCCTGCCCTCACCACACATGTACTCTGCTCTGCATTCCTCTTTGTAGTCCCACTGACAGGCATCGTGCTATACTGAAAAGAGCATGAGTGTGAGTCCTAACAGCCTCTAACTAAATGTGTGAATTTGGACAAGTTGCCTTGATTCCTTTCATTCATTTTTTTCCCCTAATGTACAAAATAGGGTCAGTATTATTGTGCATTGTTGTCAGAAATAAGGGAATTATGTATGTGAAACATTTGGCTCATAAGCTTTCAATAAATAGCTGTTTCTTTTATGAAAATTTTATGTCTCTTTCCCTTTATTCATGTTTTTATGCTCAGTGCATAATAAAAACTGACATTTAATAGGTTCTCAGTAATTATTTGGTAAAGGAATGAATGTGTCCATGAATAAATGATAACTACATGAAAGGCATTTGGAAAACTATAAAACACTATTTAAAGATTCTATTTAAATTTGAGTGCCGAGTTTTCTGATCTGAGTTCTATATACTGTGTATTTCACATTTTATTGGAGTAAAATTGTATATTGCTAAATTGTTTTAGAAAATAGTAATTAAATTTAAATTTTAAAGCTCTTTATGGATTAGAGTAATGCTATATTATTAATGTGCTGATATATTTTAAAGTTTAAGGCCAACATTAAGCTTTACAATAAAAGCAGTCATGATTTGAGCTATGGTTTTCAAATGATTTGCCTACCAAAATTCAATAATTTATTTAATATACTGGGGGACCTCCCCTCCCAAAAAAACTATTCATAAAATATTGTGTTTATTCTTACATGTTTAAACTTCAGTCGCCTTCAAAGTACTCTCCATTTTATGTAATATACATATCAAGACACTCTTTCCACTGCTCAGCATAGTTATTGAACTTGTCGATTTTGATGCCTTGTAGTGCTTCTGCCTTTTTTTGTTTCACCTCATCCACATTCGCAAAACATTTTTCCTTTGAGGATGTTTTTATCCAGGGAAATTTTTTTTTTAAGTCTCTCAGGGGAAGCCGGGATGGCTCAGTGGGTTAAGTGCTCACTTTGAAGCCCCGGGGACCGAGGATTGAATCCCAGCCCTGGACCGTGTGGACCCATATCCTGAACTGGGGACTGCCCCCCAGTTCCTGCCCTGTGCAGCCCCACGCCCACCTGCGGAATGAAACTATGTGGAAAAACCGATGATGTGCAACTATGGAGACTGTTCTAGGCCCTCCCCCTTCTCTCTGTTTCTGTCTATGTATCTCTCTGTCAAAAGCAATAAAAATAAATCTTAAAAAAAAAACTTAAAAAAAAACACGTCTCTCAATGTGAGGTCAGAGAGTGGGGCATGGGGGTCATGCCGTTTTTGGTCAAAATTGCTGTACACTCAAGCGAGACGTGGGCAGATGCATTGTCATGTTGCACATTGTTTCTGTGAATCGCCCATCATGAAATAGGCAGATGAGTTGAAAGAGTATCCAAAAAAATTTCACAGAAACTGAAAGCAGGCTCTCACAATACCACAAGTTGGGACACTGATGCTGATGGGTCCTTAGAACACTCACCTAGCGGGGAGAGCTAAACTTAGAGGGGGCCTGCTCTCCAGAAGATAATATCGGGTTTTTGGGGTTCCCCCTGCTATAGTATTTTAATAAAATAGCCCTCTGATTTAACAGTAACATACAAATTTTCAAAATACTTCTTCTCATAATAGCAACATTTCATTGAGTTGGATGAAAGTAGACAGAGATTATTGCAGAAATGCAAGGAACTTATGAAGAGAGCCAGGCAAGTGTGTAACCTGACTGCCGATCAGAACGTTCCTCAAGAATATCAGACAGTAAGTATAAAAAGTATATAATGTTAAAATATTAGACATTGTAACAGATCATGGACAACATGATGTGCTATAAAAAATGTAGGATTTTCCCCCAATTTTTTAACTGAGTATATATAATTTTGCTTAACACATTTTCTGTACTTAAACGTGGGTAATAATCAGTCGTATTGCTTAATACTAAATTTATTGAAACATGGATATCACCTTGCTAAAGTATTAGTATCATAACATTTATTTTCCCAGTAAAAGATTTTTTCCCCCCAAGCTGCCTTTAAGAGAAGTATCAGTAATTGGTATATAAGAAATAATAAATGGAGGTGATATCTAGAAACACAAAGGCAAAATGAAAATGTTTTTCTGGATATTAGGGTTTTTATTTAGGGTTCACTTGAGCTAAAACTTGTTGGTAAGGAAAAGGAAAAAAAGCCTTTTCTTTCCATTATTTTATATGCTGATACAGTACCATTCAATTAGTAAAATGAGGAAATGCCACTTTATTGTCCAGGTTCCACCATTAATTATATAGCCCCATAACCCCCAAGTTTTATCTGATAAGCAGAGATAATACCTTGCTTACATACCTATTCTTTCAAAATAATGTCACAATGAGAAAATAAATTTTTTTAATTGTTAAATTTATTGGGGTGACATTCATTGATTGATAACAATTACATTGTTTCCAGGTGTACAATTCTACATTATATTGTTTATACATCGCATTATGTGCTTACCACCCAGAATCAGCTCTCTTTTGAGAAAATGAATTTTAAATTGTCTATATCTACTATTTGGATGGCTTTTTCATTCTTAATTTCAAATGTTATCTATTTCAATAGCTAATGAAATATCTACTAACTATATAAATAGAACTGGAAAAATATTAATTTGGATTATAATTTTCAAATTCTTGAAGATTTTACTCTATGGCATCAGACACAGAAACCAGAGAAAGTGGATCTAACTGGGTACATAGTAGGAATTTAGTAGTATTTTTAAGACAAATTAAGGAGCTATTTCTAAAAATATGCTAGAAGTTTTCCAAAATACATTGTTATAATGTAAGTAAATATTAATATAATAGCTGTACCAATTTTATTTCAGAAAGTAGCATGATTCTATCCTTATTGTGCTACTGTTTTTGAAAGGAACAAAATTAGAAGATAATCCAGATAGTTATTTTAAAGTTTGTATGTGTGTGTGTTTGGCATTGAACATGACAGATATACTTCCTTCTCTTCTGAAATTTATATTCTAGTCTGGATGGTAGTTCAGACAAAAAAACAAAGAGCAAATAAAGGGTGTCCTAAAATTCACACAAGAAGTGATTTTGATAGAAAACACAGGTTTATAATTAAAAATTGTAAATTTTTATTGCTCAACAATGAAAACGCGTTGTTCTTTCGTGTAGCGCTCCATTTCTAATAACCCTGAACTGTCAGCTGTTACGCTCTTTCTTTTCGTTGGCAACACTTTACCGCACAAATGACACAAAATTCAAGTCTTGCGTGAATTTTGGAACACCCTATAGATAGTGTTGTGTAGCAAGCAGGGGGTGCTAAGAAGAAAAATAAAACACGGTAAGGGGGTAGAGTATCAAGGAAGGTTCCTTTGAGAAGATACTATTTTGATTAAGTTCTGAGTGAAGAAAAGAAATCAGTCAAGTGAAGATTTGAGGAGAAAGTATCCCAGGCAGAGAAAACAGCTCATACAAAGACCTTGGGGCAGAAGTATATTTGGTATGTTTTGGAATGGAAGGAATCTCAGTAGGGCTAAAAAGTTACAATCCAAGCAGAAAGGAAGGCAGAAGTCAGTCAGATCCCTATAGGACCTTACAGACCATAGAAGGAAATTGGGTTTTATTTTGAGATGAAATCCACTAGAGGATTTTAAACAGAAGACTCATGTAACTGACTTAATTTATAAAAGGATACACCTAACTACTCTATGGAGAATAAAGTATAGGGATATAAGACTGGAAGCAAGGAGACCATTTATAGGAGATTATTGCTTTAGACCAGACAAGAGGTTATAGTGGCATGGACTAGGGAGGAAGCACTACAGAGAGTTACAGATTTGAGGTATCATTTAAAGAACAGCCAGCAGGACATGCTAATGGATTTGAAGTGAAAGGTAAGAGAGGGGACCTCTATAAATTTTTTCACACACTGAAATTGAGATGATCGAAAAGAAGAAATAGGTATGCTCAAATTTGTAGGGAAGGTTTCTATTTTACCATCTTAAATTTAAGATGCCTGTTAGAGTCAAGTAAAGATGATGAATAAGTCTTGGGCATATGAATTCAAATATCAGTGAACAAGTCATATTTAGCAAATTATCTGAAAGCCTACTGAAGATGAACTGTTTTCTAAAACATTAAAAAAATACTTAAAATATTCATGTAATATCAGGATCTTTTCCAGGGTTTCAAGATTCGTTTTGTACCATGTAGTATATGAACGTTGCAGGTTGTGCTGACAAAACAGTATATTGTTTGCTTCCCCTCAATAGGAAAGTATCTGTTCTAATTTGTTTCTATGGCATGAAATCAGAAGATAGTATACTATGGTGAAAGTCTACAGTCAAAATAACTGGATTCTCTGGATGCTTTTATAGTACAGTATAAAGTTCTAACTTCTTGCTCTCTTTCAATGCCCCACATATTCTGGACCCATTCTACCAATTCAGCAAGTACCCACCATTCCAAATGGACACAGCTCCTCACCCCCCATGGTATGCAGTGCTTGTTCTTTTTTCCAAGCTCCTATTTCCTCTCTCTCTCTCCCTGCCTTGCTTTTCCTTAGCCATTTACTTTAGGGCCCAGAGATGACTTCTAAGCCACTGAATTCTTTTAACTCTCTTGTAGCTTCTGTAGCATGATCTGATACTTCCCTAAATTTCATAGCCTGTGTGAGATATACTGCTTATTTTAATACTCAACATCAAATACACTGCCTTAAGGTAATATCCAGTGTTATTTTAAATACATATACTTTGTTTTCTTTTAAAATATAAGCTTTTTGAAAGCAAAAAATCCTGTTTATAATTTCTTTGATTCCTTGTGTTAGCATGCTGTTGAACACATAGTAGTACTTAGCAGAATATTGTTCTTTTCACTGTTTGAATTGAACTGTTTTCACTGTACTATCTATAATGATGGACAATTTTTTTCTTCTTTAGGCTTTCCAAGATCTTCCAAACACATTGGATGAAATTGATGCTTTATTAACTGAAGAAAGATCAAGAGCTTCTTGCTTCACAGGACTGAATCCTACAGTATGCTTCTCTCCCTGTCACCTACTGCAACCACTACCACCACCCCCATGCACCCCGCCTCCTACATGCACACACACGCATACACACATACACATGCATGCACAGTTCCCTCCAGTACTTGCCTCCCACTCTGTACTAGAGCTCTTGGTAATAATAAGCTAGACAGCAGGAACAATGTGCTTTAAATGCCAGATTCTGAATCTATTAGCATTTTAAATAGTTTCTTCCTAAGGAACACAGTGTTCTGTGCCTTTTCTTTATAAGAAGAGTAGTAGGGCTAACCTGCAATATTGCAGTGTCTTATTTTTTCAAGGATAAAAAATGGCATTTTCAATATGTTAAAATATACAAACAAAGCAACACATTGGCACTTTCAATTAATGTTTTGATTGATGCATATTTCCTGTAATTTTATCCTTTAGATTTTTAATAAATAATTTTTTTCTGCCAGGTTGTTGAGGAATACACAAAAAGAGAAGAAGAAATAGTGCAATTAACTGAGGAATTAAAGATAAAGAAAGTTGAACTGGATAAATATAGGGAAAACATTTCACAGGTAATTGTTTAATCTTTACCTTTGCTTTTTGTCATGTTCTTACCATTAATCACAAGGGAATTTAGAGTAATGCAAAATGAAATTATGTGCTTCTAAGAAAAAATACAATGTATGTTCTTATGACCAGATTGATACTGTTATTAAACTTAATTTTATGTAAAGTTTTGTATTAGAATGTAAAAACACTTCTTTTCAATTGTATTTTGTATTGCCTTTATTTGCAGGTAAAAGAAAGGTGGCTTAATCCTTTAAAAGAGCTGGTAGAAAAAATTAATGAAAAATTCAGCAATTTTTTTAGTTCCATGCAGTGTGCTGGTGAAGTTGATCTCCATACAGAAAATGAGGTAAAATTCATTTGAAATATTTCCTGGCAAGTAATTTTAATTATATGTAAATTATTTACTCTAGAATTGTATCTGAAAATTTTGCTTACTAAAAAATTCAGACTGAAAAAATCAAGAATCATATGACTTCGCTTAATTATTTGTGAACTATAAAACTGTAAGTAACAAAGAAACGAAATCTCATGGACACAGACAATAGTTTAGTGGTTACCTGAGGGTAAGTAGAGCGGGGGCATCAAATATATGGTGATGGAAAGAGAACTGACTCTGTATGGTGAACATATAGTGTAACACATAGACAATGTACTGTAGAATTGTACACCTGGAACCTATATAATTTTTACTAACCAATGTCACCCCAGTAAACTTAACAATTAATAAAAATTATTCCAAGGAAGAAAAAGACCACCTATGGGATTCCATCAGGGTCACTTTTTTTTTGGTTTTTGTTTTTGTTTGAATTTTGGTTTCTTTTTTTCCTTTTTTGTTTTTGTTTTGTTTTGGTGACATTTGAGATTGGTGACTAATACCTTACTAACTCTTTTATATCCAGTCTAAGTAATGGTTATTCAGCTGTGATAAATAAACATTGCTTTGTAAATCTACTACCTAAGTTACAAGAGTCATGAGAAGATCTAACTGAAATACAGTATAACAGTAGTTTTCCTTAAATCAAGAATTGAACAGTTCACAAGAATGAAAATATTTGAAAATTTGCTGATTTCTTTTTTTTTTATATATCTTTTTATATTTATAGAGAGTAATTATTTTATCTTCAGTGCATATTTATTTCTATTTTACTTTTGACAGACAGAGAGAGACACAGAGACAGCTAGAGAACCGAACTGTGGGAACTCCCCAGTTCAGCATGTGGGTCCTGCCTGGGCCGGAGCCGGGATTCGATCCCCGGTCCTCGTGGCCTCAAAGCGAGCGCTCAACCCGCTGAGCCATCCCGGCTTTTTCCCAGCTGATTTCTTGAGCTATAAGTTTATGCATTGCAATTGTGGGTAAAATAAAATTACCATTAAATGTGTAAAGAGATGAACTGGGATTTGCTTCACAAATAATTGGGAAAGAGGTGTGGGTGAAGTTATACATGAAATAAGGATGGTCATATATTAGTTATAGTTGGGACTCCTTGATGATACATTGAGCTTATTTTGTGTTCTAATTTTGTGTATGTTGAAAATTTTCTCTTAAGTTCTTTTTTAAGAATGAAAGATGAAGATAAAAATTCTTCGACTTCACAGGTCAACATTTTGCATTTTATATTGATTGCAATTTTACATGTATGTTACAGACATAAATATACTGTAAAATAAAGCAATGTAGGGGTTTTTTTTCTCTGCTTAGGAACTTTTCCCCATGACTCTTACCTGCTTAGTGTGAGACATAAGGATAGCAAATATCATTTCACTTTTAAGTTCTAGAAAGATAGTAGACCCTGCCACAGTAATTGTTATCTACCAAGTCTTTGAGCTCACTAGAATTAAGGGTATATTGTAGTAACAATAATAATTTATAATAGTTTGAGTACTTTGTCAAGCACTTTTAAAATTATCTTGTTTTAACATTCACAAACATTCTATAAAGCAGGTATTTTTATCATCCCTATTTACAAATAAAGAAATTGAAACTTAATAGAAATTTTACTGAAGGTCACACAGCTACTGAGTAGCAAAGCAAAAATTCAAACCCCAGACTCGATCCCAGAGACTAAACTCTTAAATATTGCCTCTTCAGTGGAAGTGGCATAGTTTTTATGGGATGAAAATTTGATTATCAAAAGCTTTGTCAAACTCAGAGTAACTGCAGTTTGATTAACAAACAGTTTGACCACAGAAAGCATAAATATGATCAAATAAGCATGAGGAAGTTAATGGAACTTGACCTGTCATAGAAATCTCATTTTTTAATCTGGGTCCTATTACATGGTGGTGCTGTTTCTTCTGTATAGTTTTTCTATGTTTTAAATAACTCATTACTGTATCCGTGATTCTTAGCCTTTTCAGATTAACTGTTTTACAGCCATGGGCACTGGAAAATGGACATTCCTATCTCTTCTCAGCCTCCCCCTTGGAATGCTTCTATTCTAGGCTCCTCTGTCTAGTTCTAGAACTACCTTGTTTAGCCAGAGCTATGAGATAAAGGAAGCTAGAATGGGGTAGAAAGAGCAAAGAAGTGGCAGAGCCAAAAACTAAACTACCAATCAAAGCTGCTACAGTTAAGAAATAGCATAGTTAATAACTTTATTGTAGAAGAAATGTATAGATTTAAAAAGTAAACTGTGGGAATCAAAACTATTAAAATTTATTGTCATTTGTTTATTTTGGTTTGTTTTTGGAGAGCAAACAGATTAAAGGTGGTATTTCTAAAATTTGATAGCCTATCCGGAGTCCTACATTTATAGTTAAGATATTTTTATTTTTCTACAAGTTTTTATTGTTAATCTTAGACCTCTGCTGTCCAGTATGATAGCCACTAACTACCTAAGACTACTGAGCACTTGAAACATGTAAAATGTGCTATAAGTATACAATACACATCATTTAGAGTATGAAGAAAAGAATGTAAAAATATATTAAAAGTATTTTATATTGGTTACATGTTAAAGCTTTTTTGGTTATATTTGATTAAATAAAACATATCAACATTAATTTCACATTTCTTTTTACTTTTTTGATGTGGCTACTAGAAAATTTTAAATTGCATATGTGACTTACATTATACTTTGTTGGTACTGTCTTAGACCTTAAAACTCTAGTCATTAAATAGCCTTTAATTATTAAGTTATAGATCTCATTAGGAGGTAATATCTGAACCTGTCTGATCTAGAAATGACAGATAAGAGCAGTAAATAAGCCTTAGAGCAGCAGCCACAGTTTGGGCAAAATTTATAAAACACTGAATGTACTCATTACAACAGATATTTAGTGAGTAATTATTATATGGTAAGCTTTTGCTAAGTATTATGTATATATAGTTGATTAATTATAAATATTTTTTTCAAAGTTTGTATATAGTCTCTGCCTATTTTTTTCTTCTTAACCAGCTGAAGAAGCAGGGAGGACTTTTGGTTGGTAGCTGTGACATACACAATTGCCTCGCTAGTAGAAAATGGCATGATACTCCATTGTGTTCTAATTACTTGCACTTATAGTGTCACAACCTAGCAGTGTAATAGCTAGATTAGATCGTGGCTCTCCATGATAGATAGGGCTCTTCATTCAGAAATTTTTAAAGACCCTTGGGAAAACCTACTAAATTCAAAACAAATGTTAGGAGATGAGAAAAAGGGTTACACTTAATCTGTCCTTTTTGTTTCTTATCTAAACAGATCCTTAGAGACCCCCTAAAGCTTATAGATAGCAACTCGTTCTTTAATTTTTTTTTTATTTTTTTTTTTTAGTATTTTATTGATTTACTTTAAACCAAGCTTGTCCAACCCACAGCCCATGGCCCACATGCAGCCCAGGATGGCTTTGAATGCGGCCCAACACAAGTTGGTAAACTTTCTTAAAACGTTATGAGATTTTTTGCAATTTTATTTATTTATTTATTTATTTATCTTTTTTGCTCATTAACTGGCATCAGTGTTAATGAATTTTATATGTGGTCCTAGACAGTTCTTCCATTGTGGTCCAGGAAAACCAAAAGATTGGACACCCCTGCTTTAAACTATCACTAAATTTTAAGTTCTTTACTCTTGATTTATTCAGTCTATTTTCAAATAGCAATATGAGTTTATCAAAGAAAACTCATCTTTCATCTTTTTAAATGTCTTATAGGAAGACTATGATAAATACGGAATTCGAATTAGAGTCAAATTTCGCAGTAGTACGCAACTGCATGAATTAACTCCTCATCATCAAAGCGGAGGTGAAAGAAGTGTTTCTACCATGTTATACTTGATGGCACTTCAGGAGCTTAATAGGTGTCCATTTAGAGTGGTTGATGAAATCAATCAGGTATAGTGATTATTCTTTTGCTTGAGTTTTATCGTGCCTTGTGTCTTACAATAGATTAAACATAATCATTATTATTGTCATGGTTTAGGGAATGGACCCAGTCAATGAAAGGAGAGTGTTTGAAATGGTTGTAAATACTGCTTGTAAAGAAAACACTTCTCAGTACTTCTTCATCACACCAAAGGTAGGTAATAAGTAACCTAAAAGTGTTCATGTACTCGGAAGTGCCCTGTGGCTTTCTTGTTGTCAGAGAAAGAAATGTAGGAGGCGTTTAGCATTCATTATGTTCTAGAACAGATTTTGTCCTGGTTTTGGCACTTACTCTTATTCTAGAGAAGGTCCTCTTAGCACTAAAGGATGACAGGAGAAGGCAAACCCTAGCACTCTGGCTCTCATTTCCCCAGAAAGGCCTGCATTGACACACTTTGCCCATCTTTCATCACTGCTGCCACTGCCCTGGCCCAAAGCAAGTCATGCGTTCCCAACATCTATTCACAGATGAACCAGGATAAAAACAAGTTTGTTCATAGAGAATTTTTCATAAGCTAGAACCATTGCAACAGCAGTTTTTCTTTTGTGACATCTTATGCTATGGATAAATTATAAAAACTGATGTACAAAGATGTATTTATTGATCTAATCAGTTTTTCCCCTTTTTTAAGTAAGTACTCACCAAAAATTTTATTGGAGAGCCTATCCTAAATTTAAACCTTTATTGTATATATCTCTTTATATTTTATGTAAATATAATTTGTATATATTGTATATGTATATTTATAGTATACCCTTCTTGTTCCAGCAGATACTCTGTAGAACAACCAGATCTGTTACCATTGGCCTATAAACCAAGCCTTCCTGTTACACACTTTTCAAGATACCAAATCACAGTGCCTGATCATAAAAATGTCTTGAGAATTGTTTGTAGAAAAATGTGTGAAAGTATCAGGAAAATTTTGGAGGACACACTTCTTTAAGGTCTTACCTAAAAAGCTGTGTGATTCCATTTGGCCTGTGAATATAGAGGGTTTTCTAAGCATGTGGATTATCCCTTGGCCAGGCTTCAGGTGTGCTAATTCAGGTACTGTGACAGGGTATATATTGACTTATTTGAGAGCTTTATAAGAGTTTCACCAATATTACAGATAATGTATTTATACACATGTGAGGTTGGAAAATTGTGCTTCTTAATGTATATAGCATTATATGACAGACTGTTTGTTTTAACGTTGACAGCTCCTACAAAATCTCCCTTATTCTGAAAAGATGACGGTATTGTTTGTCTACAATGGTCCTCATATGCTGGAACCAAACAGATGGAATTTAAAGGCTTTCCAGAGACGGCGGCGCCGGATTACATTCACTCAACCTTCTCAATAAAACTAAGAGAGCTTTGGAATTTTTCTGTTAAATTCTATTTATCAGTATGGCTCACCAGTAGGAGATTCATTCAGACTATAAGATCAGTTCTTTTTGGAAACTTGCTGTTAAGTATGAATGGGTTGATAGAGACCATAATAACTTCTTTCTGTGGAATATCATCTTCTGGTAGTAAAAATTAAGTCTTTTTCAATCTTTGTTGAATTGAGTCCTTAGCACTCTAAACTATAAGTCATTAGGTTCCCATTTTAAAAAGTATTTGAAATTGGAGGTATAGTCACAAGAAGTTTAGTTAGCATAGTAACCATGAGCTTTAACTGTAGAGTAACTGATTACTTTTAGTCTAAAGATGACTAGAGTTAAGTCATAGTCTTATTTAATTTTTAAAAATTGATATGAAATTGTCTAATGTACAGTAATAATTTATGACAAATCTATTCACTTCTTCCTATTATAAAAGATTAGCTTATCTCCACTAGGAAATGGGATTTTATGGGCCTTTAAAAAAAGTTTTATGAAACTTGATACTATAATTGTATTGGTATCTCAAAGGATAAAAAGTATTGGGGTTTAAAATTGGTAGTGGGACTTCTTTGAAATGCCACAAGGTGGCCACTAGATGATGCAAGATGCAACCAAAAGATTGACAGAAAATAAAGTTACAAGGGTTTTTCAATAATAACCCTGTAAAGTATGTGGGGTTTTGTTGTTTGTTTGTTTGTTTGTTTTTATTTAAAGTCAACTGTATTTTACATCTTAAATTTCTAAAAGCATTTTTATAATTACTTTTAGTAAGATTTTTCTTAAGATTTCATATACTGATTTCTACGGCTTATATTTGAAATTTCTCTGTGTTATAGTGAGAGAAAGCATTGTTTAAAAGCATAATGTTTCTAGAACTTAAGCTTATAGGTCCTTTCTTACAGTGTTGATCCTATTCCATTATCTTAGAAAATCTAGTTTAAACTGTTTCGATCAGCATGAAAGAATGAGATGAGAAAATCATTTGCTTACCTCTGAGCTATACCAATTAACAGTGCCAAGCAAATTCTGTTCTTTTAAAAAATAAATCTTGTAAGATAATGGACTAGTCCAGTGACATATCTTTGAACAGTGGATTGGATTTGCACCTGTAAAGACAAAAAAAAGTTTTTGGCTTGGTAGCCTGAATAAATTAAAGGATTGCATTCAGTTTGTGTATTCTTAAATAGCTACTGAAATTTATATTCTTATTATGTCAAGAAATAATGAACATAAGTTTGTGTCTTCTCACTTGGACATTTTCTCTTTAAAAAGGTATTTTTTCTTTATAAACATTTTAGAACCTTCTCTGAACTAAGGCTAATGCATGTACTATGAAAATATTTTTAAGTAACATTTTTACTAGTATGAACAAGTCATATAAACATTGAAAAACTTGGTAACATGTGAGTAAATGGATATTGTTTTCAAATGTTGTTTAGAACTTTGTTTCCCACCAAAGTATCTTCACTAATATGTGCTTGGTTAGTTTATTGTCTAAGTTAGTACCAGTCATCTGTAAAATGAATATCAATGTGAAAAAGGTTAGGTGTTTTTCCAAAGAAATGGTCAATTACATTTCAGTTAATATATGCCAACAGTTATTCCACACCTTGTTTGTAAGCATTTATATTTCTCTACTGGACAAAGTTAATATTTGGTTTTGATTTGAATTTTGAGCTGTGAAGGATAAATTGCATATCGTTTTAACATTAACAAAAGAATAAGTTTAGCTCATTATAGTCACAGCCACCTAAAAAATTTATATTTTTTTTGCAAAAGTTTATTTTTAATCACATTTACATTATAAAACCTTTAGAAGTGATCCGATGACTAAAATATTTAAAACCTTAAGGTGACAAGCAAGTATTTTTAATGACAGTATCTTCATGGATTTGCCTAAGGACTATTGAAAGGTTTTTAGTACTCAAAGTAAAGATTTCCTGCTACTTTCTACTTATCTTTTGAACATGTGCTTATTTTCTTTGGAATATGAATCTTTAATATGTGAAAAATGTAATTTTGTCTTTCTGTTGTAGGTATCTGTGTGTGTGCATGTGTGTATGTGATTGAAAAACAACTGTGGGGTATATTTGTTGGTAATAAATGCGTATTTTCATATTCTTTCAGTGTATGTTATTTTAAATGAGAACTGTTTTTACATTTTGAACCTCTGTAAGTCATTTTGGTTTTCAGATTTACTGAAAAACAATTTTGTCAAGTGCCTACCATTTATAGAACAGTTTTTGGCAGTCTGCTCATGTTCAGTAGGATAGAAAATTTAGTCTCTTGTCTGCCTGCAAGGGAATTACAATCTAAAAAAGGCAATAAATGGGAAGCTGGGATGGCTCAGAAGGTAAAGCACTTTCTTTGCAACACCGGGGATTGAGGATCAAATCCCAGCCTTGGCCCATGTGGACCCGTATGCTGAACTGAGGCGTGCCTCCCATGGGGGAGGCCCCCAGCCTAGTTCCTGCCCTTCACGGCCCCGCCCACCTGTGGGGAAGGGAACCGTGTTGAGAACTGATGAAGTACAACTATGGAGACTGCTCTGGGCCCTCCCCCTTCTCTGTCTCTCTCTGTCAAACAACAATAAAATAAATCTTTAAAAAATATATAAAGATAAAACTGTTTGATTGTTGCTTCAAAATAAGTTAATTGGAGATTGACTGGAAGTTTTGGGTATTTTTTTTAAGCCAACCTTTTTTTTTTTAATATTTATTTATTTATTTTTAATTGTTTATTAACAGAGAGAGAGAGATACAGAGACAGAGAACTGAACTGGGGGAGCTCCCAGTTCAGCACATGGTTCCGCATGGGCCGGGGCGGGGATTCGATCCTTGGTCCCCAGCACTGCAAAGTGAGCGCTTAACCCACTCAGCCATCCCGGCTTCCCCTAGCCAGCCTTTTTTTAATCCCAAAGAAAAAGCTATCCTGTTCTGTTTAGCTTCATTCTAAAAACTGCTTAAGAGGACTTGGTGAAGCCACAAGCAGCCTACATATCGCTGGCTATGTGAGCCCTCCCTCCATCTGAGAGGTTGTAACAGGTTGGCTGTTCTTAGGAAGTTAGAACCATGAAAGATGTTCTTGCACAAATACTATACCTTTGTGAGTGCCCTTGAGTTACTTTCAGTTTTCCTTTCAGGAGCATGCTTATACAGTTGGCATTTGGGTCCATGTCTTTATAGTGATTGAAGTGACAGGAGGATCAGTCTTTCCTTCCAAATATTCATTAAGGCTGTTCACTGGGTTGAAACAAACAATTACAGTGTAAGGAAAGATTTGGGATAAACTGTCCAATTAAGGTTATGAAAGAATGACTAATTTTTTTTTCATATTATTTAAAAATTTTAATTTAGTTGCAGCGATCTGTCTGGTATGTTGCATTCTTTGCCTTCATATATCAGATACGAGACTTGGGAAGGATCTTCCAAGTGGCTTAGGTCCTCCTTTTCAGTCCTACATCGTGGAAAGGAGTCACTTGAGTGTTGAGGCTATCGCTAATAAGCCTATAGATGTTATTTTGTAAGCTAAGTGCTATAATTGTTTATGAGCTGTATTAAATTTTTGAAGTGTTTTATACATATTATACACAACAATCCTGTCAATGGAGAAACAGAAACTTAAGATAGCTCACCTTTTGAATTGGAACTATACCAGAAAGAGTTCCTGATTACATAATTGACATACATGTGGGTAAGATACTGCTTCTCCAGTATGCCTCATGAATTAGGTTCCAAGCTAATTTTGCCATAACAAAACCCCAAATATAGCTTGTACAAAACAAGTTTATTCCTTTCTAAACAGCATAAGCAATCTGGAGGTATACCAGCTTCTCACCCAATTCCTATTTTGTTGCTCTGCAACCAATGGGTTCCTCATGGTACAAGATGGCTGCTCTTGTTAGCGTATCTGTTTCCAAACAAGGGAGAAAGGCACAAGAGGAAGGTATGACCACTCCTTTTAAGGCAGAAGTTATTTTTGCTCTTGTCCTGTGTTTAGTCACATGGCCTTCAAGAGAGGCTTGAATATGTCATCTTCGCAGTGTGTATGTACCTAGTTAGACTCCAGCTACTGTCACTCAAGAAGGGGAGGGTGAATATTTAGAGACAAGGAGGAGTCTGCCACAGATCCTAAGAGACAACTAATTGCCCTATGGCCTGTTGGCAGTGGTTATAGAGGAAAAAAAACTTGACAGGTTTTCCGTCACACAAAAATCCAGTTAACCACAGCCTTCAAGATTCTTACATACCTCTATACACTCGTAAAATAGCAACCTTGACCCACTGCTACTCCTGTTTTTCTTCATAGGATGTATCTCTACTTACGTATTTAGTCTTTTCCACTAGAATGAGTTCTCTGAAGGCAGAGACTGTTGTGTTGATAGCTATCTCTCTGGAGCTTAGAAAAATGGTTAGAACTTGATGGATTCTTATACCCAGTTCATGAAATAATGGACAGTGTCTGAACAGTTTAGCTAATGAGGAGGGACCCAAAAAACATGGAATGAATTTATAAAAAATTGGTTTTTTTTATTTTATTGGGATGACATTGGTTGGTAAAAATTACGTAGGTTCCAGGTGTACAATTCTACACTACATTGTATTATGTGCTGAGCACCCAGAGTCAGTTCTCTTTCCATTACTATATATTTGATGCCCCCTCCCTACTCCCACCCTTTCTATTCTCCCCCTCTCCCCCTTACCCTCGGGAAACCACTGAACTTGACTATGTCCATGAGTTTCAGTTATAGTACAGGGTTTTTTATTTTTTCAGTCTGACTTCACTTATGATCTCAAGATCCATCCATGTCACAAATGGCAGTATTTTATCTTTTCTTATCGCTGAGTGGTATTCCATTGTGTAAATGTACCACAACTTATCTAATTTATCAAAAATCTTAGTTCACAAAGATACATGTGCCCCAATGTTCATCACAGCACTGTTCATGATGGCCAAGTCATGGAAACAACCAAAGTGCCCTTTGATAGATGACTGGATAAAAACTGTATTCGTATGTGTTTAAACTTCAGCCATCTCCTAAATACTCTCCATTTGATGCAGTACACCTACTGATACACTTTTTTTCCACAGCTCAAAATTGTTTTTGAACTCATTGATTTTTTATTTTGTTAGATGTGGGCAGGGGGGTTGCGAAACAGTCTCCGTAGTTGTATGTCATTAGTTGTGACATGGTTTCATTCCACACAGGTGGATGTGGAGCCATGCTGAATGGGAACTAAACTGGGGGCCTCCTGCGTGAGAGGTGAGAACCTTTGCAGCCATCCCAGAGGTTACCAGGTGCACCTCAGCTCAGCATATGGGTTTACATGGGCCAGGACCAGGATTCAATCCCTGGACCTCATGGCTGCAAGGCAAACACTGAACCTATTGAGCTATCCTGGCATCCCTGAACTTTTCAATTTTGATGCCTTTTAGTGCTTCTGCTGTTTTTTGTTTGTTTGTTTCACCTCTTGTACATTGGCAAAACGTTTACCTTTGAGAACTTTTTTCATCCAGGGAAACAAAAAAGTCACTCGGGGTGACATCAGATGAACAGGGAGTTTGGGGCACAGGGGTCATGCCGTTTTTTATCAAAAACTGCTGAACATTCAACATGGTGTGGGCAGGGGCATGGTCATGCCACATGTTTTTCATGTAAATCACCCATCATGAAATGGGCAAATGCATCGAAGCTCCAAAATTCACTGAAGCTGAATGTAGCCTCATAATGCTAGCTGGTACACTGATGCAGATGGGTTCCTAGAACATTCACCTAGCAGGACAAGCCTGTATTATAAGGGCCCGCCCTCCAGAAGATAATTCGGGTTTGGGGGTATATCTTGAGTACCTTTAATTTCTCATTGAGAACCCATTTCTAATGTTTTTGCTTATTACATGCTGTCAGTTTAATAACCTATTTCTGACATTCACTGTGGTAAATAACCAAGCATCTGGCTAGTAATATACATAGTAGATGCACTTATAATAGCTACTTCTTTAGTATGGGTTTTCTGTTTAGAAGGCTGAAGTGTAAACAACTTAGGGCAACTGACTGCACTAGAAAGTTAACCTAGCACAGTATCGCTCTGCCTGTGCAGGAAAATTTCAAAGGAATTATAACAGTGGTCAAAGTCAACAGTGAAAAATCAGGAAGGTAGGGTGTGACTAGATAGAAGGTAAGGTACAGGATTTCCTTAGTTATATAGCACTTTTCTTTGTTTAAAGCAAAAGAGTATTACAACTAGAACTTGAATTTGGGAGGAATTCATTTGACCATCGGATGTGGGAGAAGGGCATATGAAAAAGATGGAAAGCAAGATGAATAAAACCTGAACAGTTGCTGTACTAAGAACAGAAGTGGAAAAGTGACAAAGTACAAGAGCTGTTTACATGTAGCATATATAAAAATGTTGATCCTGCCTACCATTTTTGTAACATTTGGTCTTTCACGTATCTCCTTTAATTGTGATAGAAAATGAATATTATCTTAAGGAAAATGTTTCAAAGAGATCAAATTGACTTGTTCAAAGTCACAAACCTAATAAAAGCTAGAATTGGGACTCGGAGACAGATAGTATCGCACACTGAAAAGATGATAGAGAACAGCAAAACTTAAGAAGATACACATGCACACCCATGGTTGGTGACGGTGTAAAATTGAAACAACCTCTATAGTGAGCAATTTAGCAATATATTTTAACCATCCCCTTTGGCTTAGCAAATCCCCTTCTAGGAATTTATCCTACCTACATTCTCTTGCATGTATTTTTAAGCATATGTGTGAGAATATCAAGTTCAGTATTGTTTAAAATAGCAATAGGTAGAGAACTGGTTAAATATAGTAATAGACTATTGTGCAATTTTTAAAAGAAAGATTGCTTTTTATGTACTAATATGATCAGATCTCCAGTCTGTCTCAACTAAAACAGAAAAGTACTAAATGTGCGTGTTTACTGTTTGTGTTTAAAAAGAAAAAATATCCTGGGTTTCAACAAAAAAGAAAGAAAAATTGGTTTTCGGGGAGGACTGAAGAGTGTAAAGGGGGCCAAATACTCTGTGATAATGGAAGGAAAGTAGGCCTTGGGTGGTAAACACACAATTGAGTAGATAGAGGTCATACTATAATTCTGTAGACCTGGAATTTATATAATGTGAATAATTTCTGTTACCCTAATAAATTTATTTTTTTAAATGTGTACACACACACAGCCACATTTTCTGTCTCTTGAAGGATACAAAGAAGCTAACCGTGGTTGCCTGGGGAAGCGAATTAGATAACTGAATTACGAGTGGGAGGAAGATTGATGTTTCGCTATTGCCATTTTGTATCTTTATGTACCTTATATTATTTTTTAATTTTATTTTTTTAATTTTTTAAGAGAATAGAGTATGGGCCTTTGACTGAAAGAGAATTTGTTTCTACTATTTTAGCTGGCGTTGTGGCTATGGCCAAATTACAATTTTTTAATCTGACCACATTATAGAATATAAAAACAAAAAGCATTATGAAGCCAACACTCAAGACACAATTGCTGTAAAAACTTTGATGTAATTCTTCCGAGTCTTTAAAAAATCTTTACCTCTTTCTGGTTCCAAATTAAACAGTTTAATTTTAAAATATATTATAAAATTCATTGGGCACTTAAGGTATTGTGATTTATTGATGAAGATTTGAAATAATGAGAAGAAAGAAGTACTTCAATATTTTACTGTTATAATTTACACCATGTTTTCCTGTTCAGATCCAGGAACTGTTTCTTCATTAGTGTCAAATGCACCCTTCCTGGCTAGCATCATGTCCCACCAGGAGGAAAAAGCAATAGTATTATTACTCAAATTCAATAGCTCTGGGCAATTTGTATTGAATCCATATAGGCTATCTTGCCTATGCAGTCCCCGGTCACCATTTTGTTAATGCCAGTTACATTATGACTCCTGAGTGCATCGTCCAGTGACTTTCAGTGACTCTCAATTACTAACTGCTTCATTGATGATGAAGATAAATGCAAGTCTTGCCCAGACGGAGTAGGCAGGAAAACATGAGCCATAATTCATTTACTAGCCATGTGAAATTGACCTTTCAAAATTTTATAGCATAAGTGCAAAATAGTTTTCAACAATTATTGGTGGGGTCCGAGGATTGAGTCCCGGCCCAACCCGTGCAGACCCATATGCTGGGCTGGGGTTGACCCCAGTTCAGTTCTCACTGGGGCATGCTTCCCATGTGGGGTGCCCCCAACTTCCAGGGGCGTGCCTCCCATGCAGTCGGCCACCAGCCCAGTTCCTGCCCTGCATGACCCCCACCCACCTGTGTGGAACGAAACTATGTAGAAAAGTGTTGATGTACAATTATGGAGACTGCTCTGGGCCCTCTCCCGTCTCTCCGTCTCTCTGTCTCTCTGTCTCTGTCCCTCTCTATCTCTGTCAAAAACAATAAAATAGGGAAGCCGGGATGGCTCAGTGAGTTAGACGCTCACTTTGCAGCCCCGGGGACTGAGGATTGAATCCCGGCTCCTGCCCGTGAGGACCTATATGCTGAACTGGGGAGTGCCCCCAGTTCAGTTCTTACCGGGGCGAGACCCTGACCTAGTTCCTGCCCTGTGCAGCCCCGCGCCCACTTGTGGAATGAAACTATGTGGAAAAACCGATGATGTGCAACTATGGAGACTGTTCTGGGCCCTCCCCCTTCTCTCTGTCTCTGACTCTGGATCTCTCTCTCTCTGTCAAAAACAACAAATCTAAAAAAAACCCAAAAAAAACTCAATAAAATAAATCTTAAAAAGAAATTGGTGTGAAGTCACATACTCTACACTTAAATTAAAATATGCATATAAGCCAAAAATGTTAACATGTAAAACATGACCCATGTCGCTGTGTATTTTCAGGATATTGATACCTAGAGTCATAAAATACATAATTCTATGATATGGAGGAGTATGAAAACACATTACTATTACTTAAAATCTGAACATTTCCACATTTTATGAAACCAAGAAGTCTAATGAATCTCAAGCACAAGAAACATGAAGAAATCTATTCAAAGATACATCATAATCAAATTGCCCAAAACCAATAATTGAAGAGAAAAAGAAAATAAGAAAAGCAGCCAGAAGGAAAAAGATACATTATATGTAGAGGAACAAAGGTAACATTTAACAACAGAATCTTCATTAGATAAAATGCAAGTGAGAGAAGCATGTTTACAGTATTGAAAGAAAGAAAAAAACCAAAAAACCTAGAATTCTCTATGAAACAAAAATATCTAAAATAAGGCTAAATGAAGTCATTTTTAAACCTGCAGAAGTCAAGAGAATTCATAAGCAGTACACGGGCACCGTAAAGGAAATTATATCAGACAGAAATCTAGATCTATAAAATGAATGGAGGGGATGCTGGGCTGGCTGGGTGGATTAAGAGCTTGCTTTGCAGCTGCAGGGTCTGGGGATTGAGTCCCATTCCCAACCCTGGTCCTGGCCCGTGTAGATCCTCCGCCCAACCCCCCTCCCACTTCGGCTCCTGCCTGGGGCATGCTTCCCATGTGCGAAGCCCCCAGCCTGGTTGCTGCCCTGCACATCCCCACATGCACCTGTGTGGAATGAAACTATATCAAAAACGTATGATGTACAGCTGTGGAAATGAAAAACAATGGAAATGGTAACTGAGTATAAGATTTTTTTTAATATTTAAATTTCTTTTAAAGAATAAGAGTAAGTGCAGTGTGAGTATACAGCATATGTAAAAGTGAAATGTAAAGCAATAGCACAAAGGTTGAGAAGTGAGAAATAGAAATATAAGTTTGTGATCATGTATGTGAACTGGTATAATACCACTTGAAGGTAGACTGTGATGAGTTATAGATGTATACCAAAAGCCCTAAGGCAATCACTAAAGTATCAAAACCAAGAAATAGATAATAATACAACAAAGAAAACATAATGAATATTAAAAATATTACTCTAAAAGGTGGCAAAAATAGAAAAGCACAAATAACATATGAGACAAAAATAATATAATAAAAGGATCAATTCACCCATTGGACATAATCCTGAAAAATTATGACCTAATAACAGAATTTTAAATTTTATGAAGCAAAAGCTGATAGAAACTTTTAGACAAAATAGAAAAATTCACTATGAAAGAGTTCAACACCTCTCTCAATAAGTGATAGAACACCTTAATAGAAAGTCTGTAAAGATACAGAAAACTTGAGCAACACTATCAACCCACTAGATCTATTGGACATTTGTAGAATATTTCACCTAACATCAACAGAATACACATTTTTTGCAAGTGCACGTGAAACTTTTACCAAGATAGATAATATTCTGGGTGATGAGACAACTCTCAATAAATTTTTAGAAGATCCCAGTTGTACAAAGTATCTTCTCTGCCACAATGGAATTAAACATTAATAACAAATTTTTGGAGACTGCAAATATATAGAAGCTGAATAAAATGCTTTTAGGTAACACGTGGATGAAAAAAAATCTGAAGATATTAGAAAGTATTTGGAACTGAATGAAAATTAAAACATATCAAAATTAGGGTTATGCCTATGAAGCAAGTTCAGGGGGAAATTTTATAGGAATAAACAGCCATATTTCAAAAAAAAAAAAAGATTTCAAATCAATTACCTCAGCTTCTGTCTTAAAAATCTAGAAAAAGAAGAGCAAATTAAACCTAACATAAGTGGAAGAAAGGGGATAATAAAGATCAGAGTAGAAATCAATGAAATAAAAGAGAAGAATGAAATTACTATAGAGTCCACAAGTATTAAAGGGATGAGAATATTGTGAACAACTTTGTGCTTAATAAATTCAACAACTTAGCTGAAATGGAGAAATCTCTCGAATGTCACAAATTACCAAAGCTTACCTAGGAAAAAATAACCTGAATAGCTCTGTATTTATTGAAGAAATTGAATTTGTAGTTTAAAACTCTCAAAAATATAACTCCAGGCCCATAGAGTAGCATTGGTGAATTCTAAACATTTACAAACGTTCCAAACTCTTCCAGGACTCATTCTATTATTCCCAACTCATTCTGTTATTCCAGGATTACCCTGATACCAAAACCAGACAAAGACACTACAGATAATTTGCAGACCAATATCCCTATGTTATCAACACAGATGACAAAAATCTAAACAAAATTTTAGCAAACTGAATTTAGAATATATAAAAAGGATAATACATTTTGATCAAGTGAAGTTTATCCCAATAATGCAAGATTGTTTTGACATTTGAAAATTAATTCATATAATTCATATTAACAGAATAAAAAATATGTATCAATATATAAATTATGATTATCTGAATAGATGCTAAAATTTTTTGAGAAAACCCAATATTACTGTCTGATAAAAACTCTCAGAAAAATAAGAATCCTACAACTAGCATTATACTTAATGGTAAAAAACCGAATGATTTTTTTCCTAAAATCAGGGACAAAACTAAGCTGCCCACTATCAACCTTAAAGATTCTAGTTAGTACCACAAGGCAAGAGAATAGAAATAAACACCTATATTGGAAAAGAAACAAACAAACAACTGTCTTCTTTTATAGATGACATGTCCCTTGTGTAGAAAATCAGATCAAGCCTATAAAAACCCTACTAGAACCAATAAGTGTGTTTACTTAGTTTGCAGGATACAAGATCAATATACAAGAACTAATATTTGTCTATATGCTAGCAATGAAGACTTAGAAATGGAAAATAAAAAATATTACAATGGCATCAAAAACAAAAATTCTTAGGAATAAATCTAACAAAAGATGCAAAATGCTTATATACAAAAATTACAAAACATTGCTGAAAGAAATTTTAAAAGACCTAAATAAATGGAGATACAAGGTCTGACAAATAAGTTCTCGAACTAACCACCGCACGCTTACCTTGGCAGCACTGTCCAAACAACTCTGTAAGGTTTGATAACCTTGGTAAATCGGTGTCTCACAGCTGTCTTCGTGTAGATGTGTGATGGTGTCTGGCTGAGTGGTATTCATTATTGCATGTTTTTATGTGCTGTGAGCATGTCAGAGCTTGAATTAGAGCAATGAACAAACATTAAATTTCTTGTTAAACTTGGCAGGGGTGTAAGTGAAATCAAGTACATGTTAGTCCAAGTTGATGGGGATAATACCAGGAAGAAAATGGCAGTGTATGAATGGATTAAACTTTTTTCTGAGAGGAGAAAAAGCATTACTGATGAAGAGAGGTCAGGGCAGCCAGTAAAAAGCAGAACTGGTGAAAACATTGCAAAAATTCATCTAATTGTGCTTCAAAATCATCAGCTATCTATTAGAAGAAGCATAGCAGACCAAATATGGTAAACATCGATGAGAAACAGCAAATCTTAACTGAAAATCTTGCCATGAGAAAGTTTTGTGCAAAAATGGTCCTAAAGGAGCTCACCGATGAACAAAAGCAAAGGAGAGTCGAATTTTGACAAGACCTTTTGAAGAGGCAAGATCATGTTTTGGGCCATATTATCACTGGTGATGAAACATGGATGTACCAATACGACCATGAAACAAAGCATCAAAGTGCAAAAACAATGTTGCTAACCTTTTTTTGGTATCAAAGGGATTGTTCATTATGACTTTGTACCAATTGGCAAACAGTCAACCAAGATGACTATTTGGAAGTGCTGAAAAGCCTACGTGGAAAAGTTAGACAAAAATGACCTGAACTTTTCACCAACTCATGGCTCTCACATCACAATACACCAGCTCACACAGCACTGTCTGTGTGGGAGTTTCTAGCCAGTAAACAAATAACTGTATTGGAACACCTTCCCTACCCACCTGATCTGGCCCCCAATGACTTTTTTCTTTACTCAAAAATAAAGAAAATGTTGAAAGGAAGATATTTTGATGACATTCAGGACATCTAGGGTAATTTGATGACGTCTCTAATGGCCATTTCAGAAAAAGAGTTCCAGAATTGCTTTGAAGAGGGGGCTAGGCGCTGGCATCAGTGCATAGTTTCCCAAGGGGAGCGCCTCAGCAATGAGGTATGTAGCACTTTCTCTCCAATGAGTTCATGAACTTAATTTCAGACTTAATGTCAGACTGTGTATGCTTTTTTTCTTGGAAACACAATGTTGTCAGTTCTTCCAAATCGATCTCAAGATCTAACAAAGTCCAATCAAAATTATAGCAGGCATTTTTGTGGAAATTCTAAGCTTATTCTAAAATTCATGTGGAAATTTAAAAGACCAAAAATACTCAAGATAACTTTGAAGAAGAAAACAAATTTTGAGAGCTAACACTAGCAGGTTTCAAAACTTATAGAGGGGAAGCCGGGGTGGCTCAGTGGGTTAAGTGCTCACTTTGCAGCCCCAGGGACCGAGGATCGAATCCTGGCCCCGGCCCGTGCAGACCCATATGCTGAACTGGGGAGTTCCCCCGGTTCAGTTCTCTCTCTGTCTCTGAATCTCTCTCTCTCTCTCTCTCTCTCTCTCTCTCTCTCTCTCTCTCTCTCTCTGTCAAAAACAATAAAAGAAAAAATAAAGAAAAAACTTATAGAGATATATAAACATAGATAAACAGATCAGTGCAATAGAATAAAGAATCCAGAAATAGACACACACATATGCAAAAGTAATTTTCAATAAATTGCCAAGATAATTCAGTGGAAAAATGAGAACCTTCTCATCTGAAAAAACTGGCCATCCATATCCAACACAAACAAAAATCAAAAAAACTTTGATCCATATTTTGCAACATAAAAATAAATAAAATGAACAATGGACCTAAATGTAAAACCCCAAATCATAGAACTTCTAGAATAAAATGGAGAAACTTTTGTGATCTTGGGCTAAGCAAAGATTTCTTAGAGTTAGCACTAAAAGCACAAGTTATAAAATAACACTGTTTAATTAGACTTCTTTAAAATTTTAACCTTGTACTCATTGAAAAACCCTGGTAAGAGAATAAAAAATAAAAATGGAAGCCACAGACTAGTAGAAAATAGTTTTAGAGCATATATCTGATAAAGGACTTGTATCCAGGATGTATAAAGTGCTCTCATAATTCAAAAGTTAGAAAATAACCCAATAGTTTAAAAGGGGGAATTTTTTTTCAACAAAAAAGTCACCAAAAATATATATATAAATGACAAGCGCTTTAAGAAGCTCTCTACATTATTATTAGTCACTAGGGAAGTGCAAATTAAAACCATAATGTGATACCACTACAAACTC
This sequence comes from Craseonycteris thonglongyai, assembly GCA_004027555.1. Lineage (NCBI taxonomy): Eukaryota > Metazoa > Chordata > Mammalia > Chiroptera > Craseonycteridae > Craseonycteris > Craseonycteris thonglongyai. Next base: position 9,602 of record PVKE010006948.1, on the reverse strand, counting down.
ACTAAAATGGCCAAAACTAAAAAGATATTTAGTACCAAGTGTTCACAAAGAACGCTCTTACAAGGCTGGTGGAAATATAGAATGGTACCACCACTTTGGACAACACTTTGCCAGTTTCTTAAAATGTTAAATATGCATGTACCATATTATACAGCTATTCTACCCCTAAATATTTACCAAGAAAATTGAAAGCATCTGTCCATGCCATGGTTTTTACATGGATGTTTATAGAAGGTTTGTTTGTAATAGTCTCAAGCTGAAACAACCCAAATGCCCATCAATTGATGAATGGGTTCACAAGTTATGGCGTATCCACGCAATGGAATACTACATAAGATATATCTCAAAGTAATTATACTGAGCAAGAGAAGCTAGACAATCCCCCCCCACACACACACCAAATAAAACAAGGGATATTACCACATTTACATAAAACTCTATGAAATGCAAACTATAGTGACAGAACTGCAGGTCAGTGGTTGCCTGGGTTCGTGGCAGGAGGGTTGGGATGGAATGGTAAGTGGTTATAAAGGGGCATAAGAAACTTTCTGGGCTGATGGGCACATTCATTATTTTGATTATGATGGTTTTATGGGTGTATACATATGTCAAAACAAGTTGTGTACTTTAAATATGTGCAGTTTTTATATGTCAATTATAACTCACCAAAGCTAACAAAACCATTAATTTGTAAAATATTGAGAACTTAAAACAATTAATCTGATCATCCTATTAACATATGGGAAGGAAAGAAGACTTTGATAATAAAGAGACTGTTATTCCAGAGCAAATCATAGCATGAAGGCGTGTCTTATAAAGTTTTCCTTGTTTGTTTTTTATTGTCGGTTTTGCCTTATCGTTTGTTGGTCCCAGTTTCTGGGAGTCTCCATCAGGCTGTTTTGATATAGAGTAAACAAAACCAATACCTAGAAACCTAGAATATCTCATCTCCTTTAAAATTCAAAATGAACCATTTGTCATTATTACAGAGGGAGTAGAACAGTTTCTCAGGTGACTGTAACCCCAACTTGTCGTGAAGTCACAGCCAGACTAGTCTTCCACAAGACTAAACCACAAGGAAGCAGCATGCCATTTAAAGAACTAATTACTGCCATGCCTCCTGAGGAAGATTAGACCTGGAGGGGTTTATTTGTTTGTTTGTTTTTAGTCTAATGTGGAAATATAAATCTGCTTTATATGAACCTGGATTCATTTTACCAAAGCAAGCAGGAAGTCTTCAAAACCCACAGAACCTGGATGGAGAGGTTCTGCTGCTTGTCTGTTCTCCAGCCTCAGCTGCAACAACCAGCAATCCCTATAGAGAGGCCCTGTTACCGTGCAGAATTGTATCTGTTGGATTGGGGTAGAAGGAGCACACAGGAGCAACAGAGCGAGAGGAGTGGCATCACGAAAGGCAGACGAACCACTCAGAGGACAGGACACCAAAGGTTTGTTCTCATGGACTTTGCTGTTTGTTTCTTTACATTTTTCTGGAGTTGTGGTACACAATGGCTATTTTCACTTTGTAATATTCTCTTCACATTCCCTTCCTGCTCCTTAATTCTAAACAGTGTGTCTGTTCTGAAACTAAATGTTGAGGAATAGAAAGTGAGAATACTGAAGCAACCTGTGAGACTATTGAAAGCTGGGATTGGGATTGGTTGCTACAGGGATAAAAGTTCTGTATGCCGACCCAAAGAATAATACTGTCCTTTAAGACTATCTTGGAATAGTCATTTGAAGTGAGGAGAAACAAAACAAAACAACAAAAAAAAAATCAAGACAATAGTGGAAATGAAGTGATTCTGTTAAATGGAGTTATTTGGATAAATGCATTCTTTCCATTTATTGTATATCTTACTCTCTCTTTTAAAAAAGTTAAAAGATTATGACCATAATAACTGCTTTAGTTAGAACATTATCAAAAAGCATTTAGAGAATACCTCATTTCTAATTCCATCTTATTGGTAGAGTACTTTTTATTTTACTAGAGCAACTTACTATCTCTTTCTCACAGGTTTTAATTATAAAAGCTATCTTACATTTTATGCATTTACATAATTTCCCCATCACCTAGCCAAGAAAAGCTTCCACAAACATCACATACTGTTAACATGATATATATATATGCCCATTACTTTTCCCTCTTGTTTTGTTTTTAATTCTCAAATGTGTTTTATAGTTTCCATTCTTCTGAGTCATACATATTTTTAGACATCCACACATTTCTATTTAAGATCCATTGTTCTTCTCCCACTTGAAAAATACCCATTAATAAGTAGCAATTAAAACATTTTGGGATGGGACAGCCTGCACATTTGTGCTTGGATACTGGTTCCAGTGTCCAGCTTCATAATACCTGCATTTCTGCTTATATTTCAGCATCTGTCAAGTAGAGATGGTAATGGTGTTGTTATTGGGGTTTAAATGAGATAACATGCTTCAAAACAGCTGCTTCCATACCTCCCTTTTGGGCCAGGTACTCAAAATGTTTTTGTATGAGCATGATAACACCGACATTGACTGCACTGCCAGGGCCTGTGTTCCGGAGGTCACATACACGATCTCATTTTGTCATTAGAACCACTCTATCAGTTCTAGGATGATCCCAGCTTGTAGAGGAGGTAACAGGCTTACAGACGTCACATACACGGAGTGCCTTAATGTCTGTGTGTAAGTGGCAGGACTGAGATGGGACGCCCACTCGCTTATTTCAGAGCCTGAGCCCTGGTGTATTCCTGTCTGACCTCCATATCCTTTTAGATAGGTTTCTTGTTCATTTTTAGATACGCTATCTAATTTTGATTTTATATTGGCCTTATCACCTCAAATATGAGTATTTTGCCAAGCAAAATAAAAAATGTAATACTGACACTAAAAGCTTTTTTTTGTACAAAACTATTCCAATGAGTTCCCATCTGTCTTAAACTTCAAATTCTATAACCATTTTCTGACATTGTAACAATCTTGCTTGCAAATTCATTGACTCCGTAAATCACCTTGAGATTGCCTGGCATGTTAAATTCATGCTGTCATCTCTCTCATGCCTTTTTCATGCTTTATCCATGTCTGTTGAGTATCTTTTTCTCTCCAGAGCAGCACTCCCTGGAAGATAGAATAGGAGAGCAAATTCTGAATTTCTTATCTAAATAAGGCAATAGAAATTCAGAATTTTCTCTCCAATCTTTTTCACATGGAAATGAAATAATGGAAAATGACTAAATTTGTCAGAACTTGCGTAAGAGAGTCTGACTTCACTGTTAATGTTTGACTTCTTTTTATTTTTTTTTAAGATTTATTTATTGTTTTTGACAGAGAGAGAGAGATACAGAGACAGAGACAGAGAGAAGGAGGAGGGCCCAGAACAGTCTCCATATTTGCCCATCATCGTTTTTTCCACATAGTTTCATTCCACAGGTGGGCTTGGGACTGCACAGGGCAGGAACTGGGCCGGGGTCTCTGGTAAGAACTGAACTGGGGGCACTCCCCAGTTCAGCATATGGGTCAGCACAGCTGGGGCCGGGATTCGATCCTCCGTCCCCGGGGCTGCAAAGTGAGCGCTTAACCCACCGAGCCATCCGGCTTCCCCTAATGTTTGACTTCTGAGGCTTTTAAACCTCTTCCTCATGCCCCACATCTGGGCAAGCTGAGAGAAGCCTTGAGCACTCCCTTCTGTGACGCCAGCATCAGGTTCAAACCTCACAAGGCCCTGCCTACATGCAGGAACCATCACCCCGGTCTCACCTCCTGACCATGGTAAAACCCCAAGCCGTCTTCTTCAGTCCTTGCTCTCTCAAACCATTTTGAATAAACTTGGGAGACCTTTCCTGATCTCCTAGAAAGACCTATGATGTGAGTATAATTCTCTTCATACCTCTGGGTGTGGAGTGTGTTCTCAGTCTTTACATCTGAACCAAATTTTGGTGGAAGGTCTGTCCTGGTTCTGGAGTATCCACAGCACTGTACATTGAAGGAATCCTGTTCTCCTGCTGAGTTTGCTACCTTATACTAGATGGTACCTAGAAATTGATTGACCTGCCTCACCACTGTTCTAATGCTGGCTTCCAAATTTCCCTGGAACTCAGTACGTTTCCTGATTTTTTAATTTTCCTTTTTTTCTTAGTATAGACCAAAATTCTACCAGCCCATATTTAAATTGTACTTCTGTAGTATTATTAACATTATTATACTTCCCCTTTTTTCTGTGTTTATGCTTTTCCATTTTTGGTTGGCTCTTTCTCCGATTTCTATAGTGTACTCTTAATTCAATCACTTCATTGTCACATGTACGAAAGCAGACAGATCTGTTGGGAAATGAGTATTTCCAGTCATGGTTTTACAATTTTTCAGCCAGCAATGACTCTTCCGCCTTAACAAACAATCGTTATATGTCCAAAGTGAGGTTTACTAATACAAGCATATATCTCAGAAATACTGCAGGTTGGGTTCCAGACGACCACAATAAAGCACGTTGTAATCCTTTTGCTGGTGGAGAGTCTTGCCTTCAATTTGTAAAAAAAGTGCAACATCTGTGAAGTGCAATAAAGTGAGGCACAATGAAACAAAGTATGCCTGTACTGCCTATAACTAGTGGAATGCTCATTTTAAAAGTAATGTATCTTCAATTGAAAAGGTAATACTTGCGTGTGATACACAAAGGTAGACAAGGAAGTCTCCTTCTTACCTTAGACCAACCCCCAACCCCCAATCTCGCCCCAGAGGCAGTCACCTTAACATTTTATAGCAACTCTCTTGTTTATTTGAGGACACTGAGAGTCAAGGGGACCAAAGAACTCCCAGTTCACAAGATGCTGGCAAAGTTTTAAAAAAAAGGCTCTAGAGTCCTGGCCAAGTACTGTTTCCATTGCCTGCAAACAAGCTAAAAATTAAAGTCGACATTTAACTGCTGATCTTGACATATCAACATAATAGATCAACACTTTTAGCAAAGTGTTTCTTATGTGAGAAACCACTTTCTTTTGTCAATTTTTGAGCAGTGATAAAATTTCTAGGTTTCTTGAACCTGATTAACTTGAAAGTTTTTATTAGGCAGGATTTGTAAATAGGGATAAAAGAGAAATCTTTTGTTGCTGTTGTTTTGAATATATATATATATATATATTTTTATTGTTAAATTTATTGGGGTGACATTGATTGGTAGCAATTAGACAATTTCCAGATATACAAATCTACATCACATCACCTATGTACTGCTTTATGGGCTCACCACCCAGAATCAGCTCTCCTTCCATCACCATATATCTGGTGCCCACTCCCACCTCCCCCCACACTCTTTCTCCCCTCTCCTCCCCTTCACTCAGGTAGTGATGGACACACTCAATAGTTTGGTGACTGCCTGAGAAATCTTTTTAAATGATGCATAGATTCTGTATATTTATACTATAAGTTGGGTTCCTAGCCTTACCGGTGGGTTCTTAAGTTGTGAATTTGCTAATAATTGTTCACTTCATTTACTTGGAAAGGCTTTCTCTTATCTATTGCTTTTGTTATTCATATTATTATTTCTCCACTGCTTTTCTCTATTTTCTAATACATATGTTCACAAAGCAGGCTGGTTAAATTTCAATGACTTTGTAATAACCAATATATAGAGAGAGGATATATGGCCAGTAAGGGTCTTCATTCATTTTAAAAAATGTTAAAGGCATACGGTACTTTTTTTCTTCAATTCTAAGGCAAACACCTGGTTAAGATTGTTGAAATGTAATCATGATTTTAAAATAACATGTACTGGAAATATTTTGTGACTCTAAAAGCTAATAACACACTCGTATGTAGTGGTTTTTGTTTAATGGGAAATTTGTGATTAACCCAATTTCATATGCATGATAAGTAGGCAAGTGATATTTAAGGTTTCATGTTGGAATATAAATATATAATAAAAATAGGAGCTTAATTTGTTTATATTAAAAGTTCTAAATATCTGATTTTATGGTATCTTGTGGTCCCATCACAACCATTATTTTTATTCAGTTGTTCTTAAAGATATCAAGAGATGCATTCATTCAGAAACATTTAGAATCCTTCATGTGCACAAAGAATTATTCTGGGAGCTATGAGCATAGGCAATTGAAACATATGTATATTTTATTCAAGACCGGAGTAAGGCAGACAGGGAAAGCGTTGCATGTGTCTGGAGGACAGATAGTTATCTTTCCATAGAATAAAGTCTTGGCTTCTTGACTCATGTCTTCACTCACTCTTTCTGCCATAGTCTGAATGTTTATGTCCCCTCAAGATTCACATGTGGAAACCTAAATCCCAGTGTGGTGGTACTTGGAAATGGGGCCTTTGGGAGGTGAGTAGGTCATGAGGGTGAAGCCCTCATAAATGAGATTAATGTCCTTACAAGGGAGACCCCAGAGAGCTCTCTTGCCTCATCTGCCATGGGAGGAAGAGAAAGATGGTCATCTATGAATCAGAAAGTGAGGTTCCCACCGACATCACATCTGCTATTGGCTTGACCTTAGACTTCCAAGCCTCCAGAACTGTGCTTCAGCCACCCAGTCTGTGGTATTTTGTTATAGCATCCTGAACAGACTAAGATAACTCCTGAGATGAGAAAGTCTGATTTATCTAATGAGTGAATTATAAATGCGAAAGAAGCTACAAACACACCTGAGCACCGAATGTCTCTTCATTTACTTTAGGAATTTCACTGGGGAAGCATCTATTGTGAGAAGGTCTGTGTTTGTGGGAGAGGTACACATGTGCATGTGATAGTGTGTATTTTCTTTAGATATAAAATAATAATCTCACTAGGATAATTCTCTACAATCAGCTTTAACTAGTAATATAGATGTCAACTTCAACTTTATTTGATACAACCTCAAAATTATAAAAACAATATTAATATGACAAGAGAGTGTAATTAATGTAGTTAAAGGGCATAAAAGAAGATTATGGAGATAGAGAAAGACAGCTCAAATAGACATGTTAATAGAACATATGGAGGAAATAGCATCTGAACCGAACTTGAAACTGTGGGTAAAATTTAGACATAATGGAGACTGGTGATTGGCAAGGGTAAAACATAGAAATGATGATATTCAGAAAGCATGTAGGAAATATAATCAAAATAAGCAAAAAAACCATTTTATAAGTTATGCTTCTACAAATTTGCAAAGCAAACATATATATATACACACACATACACATATATAAATATATATACACACACATGAATAAATATATACACAAACATTTTAAAATTATACTTTTATATATATACATATATATATATATTTTAAAACCCTCACAAATAGAAATATGCTATACTAACATAGGCATTAGAATGAGAGAGCTTGTCTGCCTTAAGTTCTATGTCCTTGTAACACTTAACAGTTGTCCTATAGTGGACAATTAAGTTGTATCTAATCTTTTTTCTGTAGGAGATTAAATTAATGAGACATAATCCAGGTAATGCTTTCAACATACTGCTTTCATATCAGAATATATGTTTATAAAAATTTTGGGGAAACCAGGATGGCTCAGTGGGTTAAGCGCTCACTTTGCAGCCCCAGGGACCGAGGATCGAATCCCAGCCCCGGCCTGTGCGGACCCATATGCTGAACTGGGGAGTGCTACCAGTTCAGTTCTCACTGGGGTGAAGACCCCGGCCCAGTTCCTGCCCTGTGCAGCCCCGCGCCCACCTGTGGAATGAAACTATGTGGAAAAACTAATGATGTACAACTATGGGGACTGTTCTGGGCCCTCCCCCTTCTCTCTGTCTTCTCTCTCTCTCTCTCTCTCTCTCTCTCTCTCTCTCTCTCTCTGTCAAAAACAATAAAAATAAATCTTAAAAAGAAAAAAGAAAAAAATTTTGTTCATCATTTTAAGAATATGTCATAAAAATTAATCATCATATAAGAGGTTTGGGGTTATTCTTTTTGCAAAATCTTTATTAAATCTGCTTAAATATTAAAGAACGAAGTAGCTGCTTTAAAAAAGTACATTTAAAAAGTTTGTAAAAGTTTTCTGGAGTAAACAGATGTTATTTATCTGTCAATCAATTGTAGGAAACATTGTTTGTTTGTTTTTTACTACTTAGTTCTTGGGAAACTTACTAGAAATCAGAGATTAGAATTTTTAAGCAATGAGGGAAGCTGGGATGGCTCAGTGTGTTGAGTGCTCACTTTGCAGCCCTGGAGATTGAGGATCGAGTCCTGGCTCTGGCCCGTACAAACCCATATGTTGACTTGGGGAGTGCCCCCAGTTCAGTTCTCACTGGAGTGAGACCCTGGCCCTGTTTCTGTCCTGTGCAACCCCATGCCCACCTGTGGGATGAAACTATTTGGAAAAACCAACGATGTGCAACTATGGAGACTGTTCTGTGCCCTCCCCCTTCTCTCTGTCTCTGTATCTGTATCTCTCTCTGTCAAAAACAATAAAATAAATCTTAAAAACAATTTTTTTAAGCAGTGAAATACTGCTTATATAGCAGAACAGGTATAAACAATTTAAAATAACTCAAATATTTCAGATTGAGAGGAACCAAGAAGTCTGGTGATGATGGGAGATAGTGACCACTGGGTCATTGAAACTACCACCTAATTCTCCCACCCCTTCCCTTCTCATTCTGGAAAAAACAGTCCCCATTCATTAATTTCTCATTAATAAAACATTGCAATGTTGTTTGACTTACAATAAACTAAATATCATAGTCTAAAAAAAATGTGAAATCAGATTTGGAAAATCTTTTATTTAACAAACATTTTTATCATCAACTCTGCAACAGAATATTTTACCAGCTTTGTGGCAGGATTCTTATTTGAAAGTTGTGAAAGAATTTCAATCTAAAATGGAACAAGAGGATATGATATGGAGAATTTCACTCATGTGCCCTCAGAAGAAATGAACTTAAGGATTGAGAGACTGATTTTCATGAACGCCTGATTTACAGAAGACTAAGACCTCCTGACCAATTAATATCCACCAAGAATTTCTCCTGATCCTCAGGCCAAAGACCTTACTGCTTGGATTCTGGCTAGACTTCTCCCTCTTTGCACTTCCTGCCCACAAATACAGCGCCCCCCCCCCCCCCCCCCCCCCCTGCAAATCCTCAGTGGACTCGCCTGTAGCTTGCTATAGCATCACTTTCCAGAATTGTAATTCCTCTGCCATCTCTGAATAAACTCAATTCCTGGTCATTCAAGCTTGTCTCAGTTTACCTGTTTATTTAGGTTAACAAAATTATAGAAGCCAAATTTAAATTACATTAATCAAAACAGGAAATTTGTTTGTAGACTTAACTGGCAAGTATAAGGGGAGAACTAAGATTCAGGCCCATCTGTGTCATATGGCTCGCTCCCGTTCCATACCTAAGCTCTACTCCCAGTATATATGACTTGTTTCCCTCTGGGGCACACAGTTTCTTTCTTTCCTTTCTTTCTTTCTTTCTTTCTTTCTTTCTTTCTTTCTTTCTTTCTTTCTTTCTTTCTTTCTTTCTTTCTTTCTTTCTTTCTTTCTTTCTTTCTTTCTTTCTTTCTTTCTTTCTTTCTTTCTTTCTTTCTTTCTTTCTTTCTTTCTTTCTTTCTTTCTTTCTTTCTTTCTTTCTTTCTTTCTTTCTTTCTTTCTTTCTT